>NJDC01011927.1:41214-67273 GCA_002245475.1 Calephelis virginiensis | reverse complement strand
ACTCAAGCTCATGTAATGAGATTTGGCAGCAACGAGGTAATACACGATACGCTAAATTCTTCATGATTATTTAATTTGTGCACTTTCACTGAACAAAATTGTACAAAATGCCACCAAAATTGACTAATTTCACTCAAAATAAACACTGAATTCAATAATTATGAAAAAAAATCGACCATCTTTTTTCTCGATGGCGCCAAAACTCAGGCTCATTCTTCATAAGTAGAAAATACTATCATTACGTACATACTTCTTCGAATTTCTTCCTATTTACGTAAAGTTACGAGATCGTAAGGCAGTTACACAACGTCCGGATGCTGGAAAGATTGATACTAGTTTTGTGCCAATAGGCAATAACAGACGACATGAGCAAAAACATAATATGATTGATAGATTTTTTTTTACATTGGAAGGCAAACAAGCAGACGGATTTCCTGATGGTTAGAAATTCACGCCGCCTAGAGAGACCAAAGGTGGTAATGGTGCGTAGCCAACCTGAGGCCAGGGTTTTATACGTCGAGCAAAAGTAAGTTTACCGGCTACCTTACCCTCCAAGCCGGAACACGTCATGATGTTATGGCGGCAGGAATAGGTAAGTCGGTGGTACCAACCCGGGTGAGTCGCTGCGAAACTCTACCACCTAGTAGGTACTTACCTTTATTTACCTTTATCTGTTACAATGATGATAGTGCTTGCCGCTGTCGTGTTTAAATTTACAGGGCAGGTACATATGCGGGAGATTGGAAATATCAACATTAGGTTAGCTAACATCTTTGATAGATAATGTTTAATTGCAACAGTGAGATCCGAGAAAGAGTGAGATTTAAAGAAAGTGTTGGTGTTAAAATGCGAAAGGGCATGCTCCGCTGGTTCAGTCACGTGGAAAGAATGACAGATGAAATATTGACAAAGTAGATATACAATGCGAATGTGGATGGATGTAGGTACCCGGGGAGACCAAGGTTGACATTCCACGATAAAATCGCTCAGGTGTCCGAAGGAGGTGTCAAGAGTCTCCGAAACCGGCGTGTTTGTATGAAAAGGGTAATGAATGTGAAGGAAGCCAGACAGGTTTGTCAGGATCGTGAGGTCTGGCACTCAATACTCTCTGCCTACCACGTAAGGGACTTGGCATGAAGATATGTAAGTATGTATTTATATTTAATCGCCTTCGTACATATACGAAACAAATAATGAAAAGCCAAATTACCAATTAGAGAATTAAAATGTTTGAAATTTTTAATTTGAACTGAGCCAAGTTCAAGCGAACTTTTAAAAACACTGACGACTGCTAGGTGGTTGTTAAAAACTTAATCAAAATGAATCTAGTAATTAATTGTGTTACAGAAAGAAGGTGAATCTGTCACTTGTTCGGAATGTAGAATAGAGTTCACCACGTTGTCTGAATACTACCAAAAAAATTAGTTAAAGTTACCAAAAAAAAAAAAAAGAAAGTTACCAAAGCGCATACGATTTACGATCGCAAGTAAGTAATAATAGCGGGGTGACCGTTAATATTCCTAACTTTTTACTTTTCTTTAGGTTTTGGCATTCGCGTTAGCATTTTGCCATTAGTCAAATAGAAATTTGCATTAAATTTACCAAAATCGGGATTTTATTATAATTAGCCGTAGGTCGTCAATAAGTCATGTCAGGCTCTTGGGTAAAGCGGTGGCCTCATTATTCAAGCTCATGTAGTGAGGTTTGGCGGCAAGGAGGAAATCCACGATACGCTAATTTCTTCACGATTATTTCATTTGTGCTCTTTCACTGAACAAAATTGTACAAAATGCAACCAAAATTGACTAATTTCAATCAATATAAACACGAAATTCAATAATTATGAAAAAACTTCGACCATCTTTTCTCCCGATGGCACCAAAACTCCTATTTCTGACTAACCTAACAAACGCCATCTGATGTTGAATTAATATCTAAAGCTGGTCCATCTTTTTTGAAAAGCTTGCATTATATTTAGTAAAACTAGTCCTGTTTTGGTGGCATTTCGCCCGGATTGGTCCAGCCTAGGGCTCTTACGTTTTTCAGGAAGATTAATGTCTTTGATTTTGTTTGAACAGTAATAAAATACTTACAAAACATAAAAAGATATTTGTTTCTCCTTAACACAGCGGATTTGGTTGCAATTATTTCAAACCCTTCAAAGAACTACGAACCTTCGTGGCATACCTAAAGTTGCAAGTACATAAAAAGTCGTGATTTCGCGTGAAACATATGTCGATCGATAGCGAAAATGTGTGATTGTGGATACCATCTCATAAGTTCTCATATCTAATAAAAGAGTCAGTGACAAAGTTACTTACGCAAATTGAGTACATTAGCGTACTTTATTTGTATTGAAGTAATAACAAAAAAAGTATCTTCACGTCCATATCTCCGAAAAGGTAGGCAGAGGCACAACCAAGGCACCCACGACTAGCCGAAGACACTAAGTCCCACAATGTGATAGGCGGCAAGCCTATATGGCCAATCCCCATCAACGTTATTTGTTAATAGAAAAACGAAAATATACATTTTCTATTATTTTATCGCCCGACCCGGTAATGGAACCTAGGATCTCAAGAAGTCAACTCCGACACCGGACCGCTAGACCACAGAGGAGATCTTTGTAGTAAGTATGCCTTAATGAAGAAGAGGACAACTTCATATATTATAGAACAGTTGGCCAAACTTGCCCAGCACCGCCACCAACGCCATCCAATGGTATAGTACGGCTCAGATTACAGTTATAAGATAACCATGCACCGGCACATCTATGTCGATACTTCATGATGCCATGCTCATCTCTTATTATCAAGAAAGAGAGAGAGAGAGAGAGTCACCTGTTCGCTTGCTTTATTTTTAAATTAAAATAAACTTTTTAAGCAAACTTCCTTCCCCACGTAAACTAACGAGATCTCCAACCTTTAAATAACACACAGATATCTGATTACTGAAGTCATGTTCATTGCGAGTTTTTGCTCCAATAGCAAACGACTAACGGAAATTGTAATAATATAGAACATAATGATTTATTCCTATTACTATTATTATCAACTATTTATTGTACACAACAGACGTAATGTCTTCTCGGTCAAATCTCTCAAACGGTATGCCTCAAGGTGGTGTCTTGTCGCCTCCCCTCTTCTCTGCATTTATAAATTCCCTCACTCCGTCCCTGACCACGTTATTCCATCTGTATGCTGGCAATCGGAATCGGATTTCGGAAATAATATACTAAATATTTTCCTTGCTTTGCGTTTGGTGCAACTTCATTTGTAAATCCAAAACACCTGGATTCGCTTGTACATAATCTTAAGGGCTTCGTTATTTTAATTGAAATTAAATTTTATTAAAATTATAGTAAGTGAAGATGCATTCAAAGCAAAACCAGTAAATCTAAATAAAATTATTTAATTTGCAATTTTCCGCCAAAAATTGCAAAAAAATTTGGCGGAAAATTGCAAATTAAATAATTTTATTTAGATTTAAGTATGGATTTCCGCAAAGTAACCCGTTCTTCTATTAATTTTCGCAAAACCAGTAGTCTAATTTAAAAAAAATAACGATGAAAATCAACCAGGCCACTCACGACTAGCCGAAGACACTAAGTCCTGTAAGTCCTACGATATGAAGGTTGCCCGTTGCAAGCCTATCGCCAACAGTGCGCTTATCCAATCCCGAGCAACATTTTTTTATCAGAAAATTTAAAAAAACAATTTTCTTTTTGTTACCCGGGAATCGGACCCGGGACCGCATGAAGTCAAATCCAATGTCTGGGCGGCTAGACCACAAAGGCACTTACAATTAATATTTAAAATTAAACAAAAGCACACGTTCAATTTATACTAATACTGCCTTATTAAACACGGAGTAAAGTACTCCAAGGCTTAACCAGTGTTTTAATATATGTATAGAATCTTAATTTTTATGCTTAATTGCGCAAATGAAACTCCCTATGACATATTTTTTTGTTTAATAGCTTTATACTGATATTGATGTCTCCTTCACTCTAAGGTTGTCTGGCAGAGATAAACGATAACACCACATTTGTGAACCCTAAGCTTTATATTACATTACACGTGAAGCAGTTTTAAATTTTGTCAGATTTTGGTGCACTTTAAAGTGTATTAATTCATTGAATGAATGAATATACTTTAATATATCTTCTAATCCATAAGGTAAAGGTATTCCTGTCACAATTTGACCCTCAGGTGTGAAAGCGGATGAAACCTGGGGATTGATTTTCTACAATTATTATTATTATCACGAGCACAGACGACTGTCCTATCGCTTTGCTGACATCTCATACATGATACTGCGAAGTGTGTATTGTTGTTAGTTCTTCAATTTACTAAAACTTTTAATGACGAATAAATAAATATTAAATACACGAAAATGTACAAAAAAAACACAAAACACGATAATCATTAAATAAATATCCCTGAACAAGTTACACAAATTGAATCTAACCCCAAAATAAGCAAATTATATGCTTGTGTTATGAGTAACAATTCTAATACATAGAAATATTATATTATATTAATTCTTTATTGTACACCAATTGATATTAGATACAAAAAAAATGCTTAAAAGTAAAAAAAAAAAACAAAGAACAAAAGGCGAGCTTATATTCTCTAATAAAAGAAATTTCTTCCAGCCAACCCGTAAAAGGAAAGTACTAAATAAAATAAAATAAGTAGACTTGGTGTACAGATATATAAACTACTAAATATATACTATTGAATGAATTAAAACACATAAAATAAAAAAAATAACAAAACAGATAAACAAAATTAAACTAAACATATATCTAAAGAAAAATTATATGAGCGAATTGAGAATCTAAGCTATGTCAAAGAAATGCTGTTTTAGATGTTTCTTGAAAGAATCAAGAGTTTCACAGCCACGAATAACGTAAGGTAAGGAGTTCCACAACCTTACAGCATGGACTGTGAATGAATGGGAATATACAGCAGAATGACTAGAAGGGTATCGCAACAGAGTACGTACATTTGAACGACAAGGCGAATCAGGAGAATGTAAGAATTTAAATGAGCTACGAAGGTAATTAGGAGAAAACTGATTAAAAAGAATTTTGAAAAGCAAGCAAATAATGTGAAATTGTCTACGTTGTCTAATCGGAAGCCATTTAAGCTTAGACCTATAACTGGAAATATGGTCAAATTTTAATACTTAATTATAGAAATACTTAAATATATGTATCTAAAAATAAAAATAGACACCCAGACCCGATGAAGCAGATAATATCTAAACTTTCATCGAAGAAACGCCTACCCCCGTCGGGAATCGAATCCAAGTTTCGGTCGGTGGAGTTAGCCTCTCGATCAACAAGTAAAAAATGTATCGTGGTAAAAGTATGATAAAAAAAATTGTCGGATTTAAATTTTAACATTACATACCATAGTGTGCCGTGATAGAGTGGTGGAATATGATTGTCCAGTAAAAACCAGAAATGTCTCCTTGTCTCTTTCATAAAAAAACAACAAAATATTTAATAGTACTAATAGATTAAACTAGTATTACCAACGCCTGTCATAAACGAGAATAACAAAAAAACGAAATACATTTCTCGCACATAAAGCTTTGGTAAAAAACTAATTAGGAGGAGGCCAGTAATGTAGACCATACCATAGAGTCGCGGTTGCTCATTGTAATAGTTGACATTTTCTTGTCGAGGCTACGTCAGCAATTAACCAACAATACTGCGAACCAGGTTAGCCGTGGTCGTCTTGAGCAACATCTGGTGAGAAAACATTAACTATAGAGATGTATAGAATTGGTCAATGAAACATTATCAAGATAACACTAGCTGGAGATAAGAGAATAATTATGTTATTTACCGACTCCAAAAAAGGAGAAGGTTCTAATACGACTGTATTTTTTGGTGTTTGTTTCGCGATTACTCGGCCAATAGCCAGCTGATTTTGATGGTTCTTTTTTAGAAAACTAGGTCCTGATTCCGAGGTGGTCCCATATTAGTTTTATCATGATTGGGCAAGTGGTTTTTGATTTAAACTTAATAGTGGATAGGTTTACACTTAACTTGATCTTGAAAAATGTATGCATTAGGTCTACCTCAAAACTGGTAAGATGTTGATAACATTTATGTGGGACCGTTTAAGAAACATTTGCCATCTTTCGAAAAAATAATTAAAAAATTGCGACAAGAAATTTAAGACAAGAGTTGGTTTTTCTAATTTTACTACCCTTAGTTATTGCGAGTTAAAATCATGAATTTAAGCAAATAGGTGTAAAAAGTTTTAAAGGCTTTAACTTTCAATGCTTTCAAGCGTTCATAACTTAAAACTAGAACTTTTTACAAAAACGTTTGTTGATTATTTATCAAAAAAAAAGTTAAACTCCTACCGCCTTACCACAAAAAACATTAAACACCCGTTTAACTAAACACTGTTTAAAAATGACATCCAAGCCAAAACATGCTACACGTGGATGACGTGGCAACATGTCATTGGTTTAGGCTCCTGGTTTAGACAGTGTTTAGCAAAACATGTGTTTTAAGAGTTCATATTTTTTTGTTTTGACGGAGACTGTTTCTTAGTCACTACGTAGTATAAAACAAAGTCGCTTCCTCAGTCCCTATGTCCCTTTGTATGCTTAAATCTTTTAAACTACGCAACGGATTTTGATGCGGTTTTTTAATAGATAAATTGATTGAAGAGGAAGGTTTATATGTATATTTCATAACCATGCAAAGCCGGGGCGGGCCGCTAGTTTTATTAATTAACAAAGACTAGAGTACGAGTAAAGTTGATGTTATAGTCCTTCTGTAGCACAGTGTAATAACGACTAAATACTAGCCCCTTAATAATAAAACTTACGCGCCCGTTGATCTGGTGTGTAACTTCACTTTTGCTAACAACAAATGAAGTTACACACCACACGTAGGTTTTATTGGTAAGGGGGTATAAAAATAATAGCACTAGTACGTTGAACCTTTGACTACTTTAGTGGAGTTTTGGGGCCATCATGAATGAAGGTGGTCGTAATTTTTTCATTATTATTGAATTTCGTGTTTATATTGAGTGAAATTGGTTAATTTAGGTGGGAATTAGATTAATTTTGTTCAGTGAAAGTGCACTAATAAAATAATCATGAAGAAATTAGTGTATCGTGTATATCCTCGCTACCGTCAAATCTCACTAGATGAGCTTGAGTAACGAAGCCACCGCTTTACTCAAGACCCTGATAGTGACTAATGACGGTATATTGTCTGAGAATTAACTATAAACTTGACATTGGCAGAGTAGTCGTGAAGAACGATCGAAAGCCTTATTTATAACAGAAGAAGAAGACTACCTACTTTAGTCTATGTTTATTAATATGACAGTTTGATATTAACGAGAACGATATAAACCAAACCGCGGCCGAGAACTAAAATCCATAAACACTGGATCCTGAATCCCTTTGAACTTCTAAGTAATGCACTGAAGGCACGATGGTACATACCAGAATCATCTAGCATCAATCTTAATATTTATAATATACAATCTATACCTGTAATAGTCGGCACTTGGTGGAATTCCATTGTATACACACTTTTTTTTGAGGTAAACACTAAAGTGGAAAAGTACAAGTGTTTACCTAAAAAAAAAGTGTGTATATTTATAACATTATAAGAATGTGTAGCGTGAATTCTTTAGGCAAGTATTTTTAGAGTCCAGACTGAACATTAAACATGCAAGTCTGTATTTTCTAAATATTTATTACATTAACTTCGGTATTTGTAGACAGATATATTTATTTTTAAAAAGGATGTATAAGTCTCTGTGGTCAAGCGGTTCAGTTGTTGGACTTTCAAATCCCGGGTCGGGCAACAAAAAGAAAATTGGGTTTTTCCTATTTTAAGTATAATAAAAAAAACGTTGCTCGGGATTGGACATGTGCCCGATAGGCGATAAGCTTGCCACCTATCACATTGTGGGACTTCGTTTCTTCGGCTAATCGTGGGTGCCCTGGTTATGCCTCTGCCTGCCTCTTCGGGGATATGGGCACGAAGATACTTTTTTCATAGTAAAACTGCAAAAAACCGACTTCGATTTTAGTAAGTAAATCATCTACGTACACAATAATTAAGCAAAGTAAAATTGCATTCGGGGATATGGGCGTGAAGATGTAAAAGTAGATTTTTTAACGTCGATAGGTATACAGTTATACACTGTAGTGACACGATTACACTAGGAAAATCATAGCAATATAATTATTATAACCATTTTCACTGGTGGTTGAATGCAGATGCGGCTTGCCCGAGTCTATAGCTGCCCTAACTATTCCTGCCGCCATAATGACCCTATCGTGTTCCAGCCCGAAGGGTAGAATAATAAGGGGATACCTTTTTCAATGAATATTGAGAATCAATAAAAACATTCAAGTATTAGCAAAATCGTACGATCTAAATAAAGGTTCTAAACTCTCGGAATCATTGATTTCATTATAATATGTATATTATATAAATGTTTGTATGATTTAACATGATATAATAATTTATACATATAAGGCTCTTGCAAAATAAAAAATGTGTTTTGTAAATTTATCGAATAGTCGGCAGATATTGATATAACTGTACTCATAACAACTCCAAATTATAAACCATGAGTAATGAATACCTCTATCATACAATTGTCTGTGTTTCTAATCGACGACGAGTCTTTCTTTTTTTGGAATGACTAATGTGTTGCCAACCTCGCGGGGATTACAACTTCAGCGGGCTTTAGCAATGAGTCGAGTCGTTAGGGTTCAGTGGGTAAAGATAAATCCTCCAACTCCTTAAAATATTGTTATTTAATATTTTTTTGAAAGATTGCTAACAGTTCCAAGATATTTAATTTACATTTTCTTGTAAACCAACAATGAGGTCATCAAGACACATGTAAAAAGGGTATCTTCACGCCCATATCCCCGAAGAGGGAGGCAGAGGCACAACCAGGGAACCCTCGACTAGCCGAAGATACTAAGTTTCACAATGTGATAGATGGCAAGCGCCTATCGCCAACCGGGAACATATCCTATCCCGAGCAACATTTTTTTTATTAAAAAATTGGAAAAACCCAATTTTCTTTTGTTGCCCGAACTTTTTTTTTGGCCTGAATTCAAACCCGGAACCTCATGCAGTTAAGTCCTACAATTGAACCGCTAGACCACAAAGGCGATAAGAAACACATGTAAATTTATGAATTATTAAGTGTAACTCACAAACCTTTACATGGGACCACGTCAGAATCATTACTTACCTTTCCAAAAAGGTTCATTAAATACTATTCGTTATTGGCCGTGTAATCGTATTACAAAAGTACAAAAACAAACAGTGAAATTGATAACATCCTCCCTTTTAAAGTAGGTCAACAAATATAAGTAGCCTCCTTTTTTAAAACGGTATGCACACACATTTTCAACGAAACAAAACCTCAACTTCAAAACGTATTTATAATAACGCTTTTTTATATACAGGTTTCGCAGTAAGAGATCTCGTAAGGATATAAGCATGCCTGTGTATACACTGGATTACAGTTTGATCTTTATTTGAATTTCCTCTTTGGTCTAGCTTTCCGGGATTGGATTTGACTTAAGTCGAGGGATCGAAAAAAAAATGTGATTTAAAAAAAATATGTTCTAATAAAAACAACGCTACCCAGGAGTGGATATGTGATTGGCGATATGCACGTCACTGATACACTGTGAGCCTTTGTGTCTTCGGCTACCCGTGAATGTCATAGTTGATCAGCTTTTTCGAGGATACAAGAGTGAAATTATGTTATTTTTAACTTTATATGATAACTAGCTGACCCAGCAAACTTCGTATCGCTTGACATTAATGTTTCGACAGTAGCGCTGTCTTCCGGACCCAATGTAAAACATTCCAAAATCAACGACTACTTACAAATAAAAAAACCCTTTCCAGTTGACCAAATTGTGAATCTAAACCATTCTCAAATCCCCTTGAACACATACAAAAAACTTCGTCAAAATCGATCCAGTCGTCTAGGAGTTCAGTGACAAACACACGAACACGAGAATTATATAGGTATATTAAGATGTTCTGTAGAGTAAATAAAATATTAATGATGATTGAAATCGTCGAGTTTATGATTTTTTTATTCTTTTTTTTTGGAACTTTCATTCATTTGAACACGTTAGTCACTTTACCTAAGTAAGATAACAAGTGTGTAAAATTACTAAAAAAACGCTGCATTTGGAACAAGTTCTGCAGGAATTGTGAAGTAATAGGCAGTTTATGAATTATCGCAACGAAATCTCCATGGTAGGTATCTTCACGCCCATATCCCCGAAGACGTAGGCAGAGGTACAACCAAGGCACCCAAGACTAGCCGAAAACACTAAGTCCCACAATGTGATAGGTAGCAAGCCTATCGCCAACCGGGCACATTTCCAATCCCGACCAACATTTTTTTTTATTAGAAAATTGGAAAAATCCAATGTTCTTTTTGTTGTTTTGTTGTTCCATGGTAGGGGTGCTAGAAACATTAATACAATTATCTCTCTACCAAAACAGTTGCGTGATCGATTTTGAAACCAATCACTGTTTAAAGCCACCTGGTTACGTGACGGAGCGCGTTACTATTTCACATTTCTTGCAGTCAAACCTAAACCTAATCTAAATATTACATGATTTCAACATTGCGTTGTAGATAGTCGATTTTGTCATAGAAGTATGATATTGCTGTGATAACGTTGTTTGTTGTGTACCTGGAGGGTTACCTTAGGTTATTAAATCAATATGCTTTCAATACCGCCACCTCTTTGGTCAAGTGGATAGCGTACACGCCTAATTCCACTGACCAATCGCGAGGCTCGAGTTTCCCGACGGGGTCAGACATTTGTTTGATGAACATTTAGATGTCTGGATTTCTGGGTCTGGGTGCTTATTGAATTTATTCTGGTACCTATCTATTTAAGTGTTTCCATGTATTAGAATCATTGACAAGCATATAATTTGCTTAGTTTGGGGTTAGATTCAATTTGTGTAACTTGTCCAGGGATATTTACTATTATTTAAATATTACTAATTGTCATCAGTGAAAGACGGTTATCTTTTTAGACGTATGGTATAAAGTTAGGTATAAAAGTGGTCATTTAGCAACAAGGTGATAACACTGCTATACGCGTTCAGGGCCCTAGTTTTAAAAATATAAAAGCCTGTGTACTATACATTTTCGATAAGAGCAACGTAGCATTAAAATCTTTGATATTTGCGACGTATAAGTGTCAGAAAGTCATCGCTCGCACTTGTACTCTACGGGCGAGCAACCAGTGCCGCGGGAACCGCAAATAACCGCAGGCAGTGCGGGTGTAAAACGCGTCGTGATATGTGCTCTTACTCCATGCATATAAATCTACATTCTACAGACGCTGCGGGCCTGCAAATGCTTCGGGAGCGGGTGATAACCGCCCGTGAGTTCTTAGCCTAATAGTCAGTAGAAGATCGGTCCAATTTCTATCCTTAAATTTTATAAAATACTAGCTTCCATTCATTTAAATCCGCCCTGTAGTTTATGCGTGAAAGAGTAACAAACATCGATTCATTCTCACAAACTTTCGCAATTAAAATATTAGTAGGACTAGCTAAGCCGCCCAGTCATTGTTCTGTCAAAAACCTTCTAACAATGACTAACAAAATAAAATAAGAAATAGCAAAATTGATCCATTACTTCAGGTGTGAAGTAAAATGGGGTTTTATTACACACAAGATAAATTAATCATTAAATAATTCGTATAATGACACATTGTAAGAATCGTGTTAAGTATTTGAACTTATAATGAGTTTTTGCGTATTACATAAGAACTACATTTCTTTGAGGAATTTACTCTATATTGGGTTTGTTAGAAGAAATATCTTATAGGGATAAGATAACCTTGTGTGTAATTCTACAAATGTACTTGAGTTATTCGTTTTAGTGTACAAAAAATAATTAAGTATTTAAATAACGACAAAAAGTGATTAAAAAATGAAATCAGTAGAAAAACATTTATCAAAAATATCATAAAAAAATATTTTTTTATTATAATTACTTAATAAAATCTGGCACCAATTACTGTGCTAAAATAAGTAACAATGTTTAAATACATATTATTTAGGTAATTGCTGATTATTTTAACATTTTATGATTGTTACGTTCTTAAATTATTTAATCCTGAGCATATTTACATCAAGTTTATAATTAAATTAAAATAACTGCACGCGAGAGCAAGCTTGGAATTTCTTCTAATTAAAATTACAAACATATGATATAATCTAGTATTTAAGAATTTAAGTTAATGACGAAGAGATGACCTACTAGCCTAGTTTTAACTCACTAGTTACCGTCGGATGTCCTGATGAATGGCAATGGTAAGATACATGCTCGCCATAGACATCGAATACTAATGATGCGTTGCCAACTTTACGTCGTCATCGCTTAACTAAGTTATTCGTTTTGCAGAGCAACCATCATGTTTCTATGTTGATTACAATATTTTTTTATGATTTTGGAAGGCAAACAGGCAGGCGGATTTCCTGATGGTAAGAAATTCACGCCGCCTAGAGACACCAAAGGTGGTAATGGTGCGATGCTAAACTGAGTCCGGGACTCCGGACCTCGGACCGGACCGGTCTCCCGGACTCCGGACCGGTCCGAGACCTCATGCAAAAGTAAGTTAACCGGCTACCTTACCCTCCGAACTGGAACACGTCAACGGTAAGCACTGACGTTATGGTTGCAGTGTTCCGGTTCGATGGACAAGGTAGCTGGTAAACTTACTTTACTTTTGCTCGAGGCCTAACATCCCGGCCTCAGATTGGCAACTCACCATTACCACCTTTGGTATCTCTAGGCGGCGTGAATTTCTGACAATCTGAAAATCCTCCTGCTTGTTTGCCTTCCAGTAGCAAAAAAAAATGTATCTTATCACATTGTCAATCTAAAGGCAATTTAAGCCGTCAATCTAAAGGCGATTTAAGCCCCTTTTCCTAAAATGGAAATTTTTACAGCCCTGAAACCTATTTATTGATACTAGTGGTCGCCATTGGTCGAAATTCGACCAAAAAAAATTTAATATTTTGATGATAAGAACGCCATCTTCATTTCTCAAGACCAACTACTAAACTTTATGAATAGTTAGTGTTTCATCTGTGATCTTTTATCGTTAGCATCAATATATGTATTTATTTGTGTGTGTCAAATGTATGGTAGTGTGGGTAATGTTTTATTTATTGATTTAATGTACTTTATAAGCATTATTATTGAAAAATGTTAGCGTTCTCCACTTCTCCTACACACAAACTATAAGTGTGCCAAATTTTATGCACCTGCGTTCGCACAATTTTCGTAAAAAGAGGTGCAAAGTTTTGGCATCACGTATTAATATACAGATTATACCCACAGACTAAAAAAACGTCATCATTGACGTTGTAAATTAGCACTATGTAAAAATTTCAGAAGTGTCAAGTTACTCGACTGACAAAGTGCAAAGAAAGTTTTTGTTCACGCACAACCGCGGCCGTACACTATAGCCTTTGTTTGACTTGAAAGTGAAATTCGTTCCGTTAAACACTTACGTCACAAGTGGACATTGAAGTTAGGCAAGCTGCGTTCAGAGTTAGGTTTCGTGCACACGACCGACAGGAAAATATAGTAAAATCTGGATAAGGCTTTACCACGACCAATAATCCTTGACCGATTTTTTGTAGCAGAAACATAGAACTCTACTGTCTATACTGCAATGAAAATGTCCTACATCTGACTATTCACTAAAACTGCCGATTTATCGGTCCTTCATAAAGTCTGACGTTTTCGATTCGTATGATTTGTGTTACATATGCATACATACATATCTTCACGTCAAGTCCCTTACGGGGTAGGCACAGAGTACCGAGTGCCAGACCTCACTTCCTTCAACTTCATTACCCTTTTCATACAAAACAACATACAAAAAAATATGATCTGTGTTACAAAGGTGTTTAAAATCCTCTTCTAGAAATGAATTTGTATTTCTTTTTCTTTAGACATTATTATTTGTTTTTCAATCCTACGATTGGGCAATAAAAGTTCACTTTGGCTCTAATCACAATAATTAATAACTTATAACTATCTTTGGACAAATTATATAAATTGATCTAATCCCAAAATAAGCAAATCATATGCTTGTGTTATGGGTATTAGTCAACAATACTTATACATAGAAATACGTAAAAAGATACCAGAATAAATTTAATAAGCAGCAAAACCAGGAAATGCAGACATCTAAATGTTTATAACACAAATAACTGCCCCGTCTGGGATCAAACCCGAGCTTCGCTATTGGTCGGTGTAGTTAAGCATGAAGGCTAACCCCTTGGCCAATGAGGCGTTCAAAACTCTATCTAATATTTTATCCCGGTTGAATTTGAACTGTATCATAATATATTAATTTCCAAAAAAATACCTATTTACCAACAGTATAATTATTTATTTTGTTGACAATCCAGACATCAGCTGCCGCATTGTTACATAATTTTAATCATGAAACTTATTCTTTCTGTGGTCTAGCGGTCCGGCATCAGACTTGACTTCTTGAGGTCCCGGGGTCAATCCCCGTGTCGGACAACAAAAAAATAGAATAAGTGTATTCTCAATTCTCTGATAAAATTAACGTAGCCCGTAATCGGATATGTGCCAGGTTGGCGATAGGCTTGTTACCTATTACATTGTAGGACTTAGTGTCTTCAGCTAGTCTCGGGTGCCCTGGTTGTGCCTCTGCAAACCAATTCGGGGATATAGGCGTGATTAGAAGGGCTTATTAGATTACAAAAGTTTAACTTGGACTCGGGTTGGCAGGCAGGTTGGTTACCATTGCCATCTTTGATGTCTATAAGCAACATAGATTCATAACCATCAGGAATACCTTCAGCTTCCTTCTTTCTCCATTAAAAAAATAAAAAAAACTAAAAGTCGTTCGGCCTACTCTAGTTTTGGAAGTCAAACGTGCTCCATACATCTGTGAAAGCATGACTCATTGGCAATCTCACTTCACGATCGCTTGGCGCGTGACAAACCGGTGGAGAATGGCGGACCTCAGGCCTGGTTGGCCAAGGTCGCTGCTTCTGTCTAGCTGGCTTTACATGATCATAAAATATAAGGTCATACCGATTAAATATTTTGCTGAGCAAGAACCAAATACCTGGCACGGTAAACTAATCTCTAAAATATTTTGGCGCAGGGATGTAATTGAAATTAAAATTGAAAATCGTTTAACATAGACCAGTGTCTCCCAAACACTGTTCTGTCATGACCCGAAAATTTTCAAACTGTCCCTTCGTGATCCACTTGCCACTTTTAAGTACAAACTGCATCTATTAGGTTATTTTAACTACACTTTTTTCACTAACAATCTCATAGAACTTTTAATCAAGCTGCAAAACACCGGTTAAACTATCCGAGTGGAACAATACGGTACGGTGAGTTAAATGGGGCACACTAAAAGTTTTGCACTTCTAGCTAATCGGAACTATTTGAAATTCGAATGTAACATTTTTAAAAACGTTGCAACCAAATTGGTAATAAAAAAAACAATTGGCGAGAAATAATTTATCAATAGTTTTTTTATCACACATCAAAGTACTACGCATGCAACGAAAAAGGAATTAAATCCTATTAATATTATAAATGCGAAAGTTTGTAAGTATGGATGTATGGATGTTTGTTACTCTTTCACGCTCGAATGGCTGAACGGATTTGTCTGAAATTTGGAAGACAGATAGATTGTGACCTGGATTAACATACAGGCTATTTTCAATCCCGGTCGCACACCGGGTTTCTGTGAAAACGCGGGCGAAGCCGCAGGAAGCAGCTAGTCAAAAATATTTTAGAGCGATGATTTTTTCTGATTTTAAATTTTCTCTTTCTCCGCATGACTGTGCCGCACGTCTTCAAAATGCTTTTGGGAGAAAAGCACCTTATTTGAGCACCGTGAGGCGATGGTTTGCTGAATTTGAGAGAGGCCGAGTTTCTTTACATAAATAATTTCCTAAAGGGCGACCTTCAACTGCCGTTAACGAAAATAATGTGGCTTCTGTTAAGCGGTAATTTGAAAAAAACCCAGGATTAAATATGAGACAATTAGAGGGCTATTGGGGATTCGTATGAGCCTAATTCAGAAAATTTTACACGAAGAATTGAAAGCAATAGAAAAGAAATTAATCCTATCATTGTTATCATCTATAAATTCTGCAGTCTTATAATCAACTTTTTTGATTATTTAGATTTAGTAGATTTTTTATTTGCCATTGTGAGGAAACGAGGAAAAATATTGGAACGAAGTTCTTTATAGTGCGTTGTGAATGGGGACTAGACGGAAAAAATCTTACGAAAATGTTGTCACGACACTTTTTACTCTGTGGTCTAGCGGTTCAGTAGTTGGACTTGACTGCATGAGGTCCCGGGTTCAAATCCCGGGTCGGACATTTTTTTTTATTTTTCATTTTCTATTTTTTTATTATCATTTTCATTTTTTTTATTTTTTTATTTTCTTTTTTTTATGTCATGTTTCCCTGTCTGTCTCTCTCTATAAGAGTGATAGAGATAGAGATTACTAGAGATTGATAGAGATTAAGAGAGAGAGAGAGAGGGGGAGAGAGAACTTCGTTCCATCCGGGTGTCTCTTGACACCTCTCCACTTTTTTTAATTTTTTTTCCATACAAAATGAACTTGTGGAACGAAGTTCGCTGGAGCAGCTGGTTATAACATAAACAAGTGTGAAAATAACACACAGACATCAACTTAACGACTAAATACACAGACTGCACAGCACACAGCAGTAAGCCGTCTATCCCTTAATGATATCATCCTCATCATGCGCCGGAGGACGTCCACTGCTGGACATAGGTCTACCCCAAAGAGCGCAGTGAGACAAAGATGCGGGGCCATGCATTTCTAATCCACTGCTTCTATATTATATACAAATAAGTTGTATGTGGTCAGTTTAGCATACCGTTTTCTAAACTGGGCGTGAAATATGACAATTCCAGTTACTTCATCATTTCACCTACACAAGCAGATAATTTACATTAGCTTCATCATGAAACACAAGAAAAACTCGACACCAAGTGAAACCCAACAATTCAGATGATGAGATTAAGGAAACTCATTTATAACCATTCTAACCGGTTCTTCACCTACGAGTAAGTTTGCAATAGAGTTGATGCAAAACCTTAGTAATATAATTGTGAAAGTGCGTGTTTGTTTGTTCGTTTTTCATATCAAAGATCAGGGGATTATGTATCTCAGTTGTCAACTCAAACTGTAAAAGTGTAGATCAAATGACGTCATTTGTGTTTGCTATCTCTATTGTATTTCTGTTGGTCACTGGAGATAGCAAATACAAAACACGTCATTTGACAGCGATTCGATGTACACTCATCCATTTTGAGTTGGTAACTGAGTTACATAATCACCCCCCAGAACCGATTTTAATAAACTTAACCAAGGATGTATAGGTCTAACTTTAACCGCTATGATTGCCTCTGTGGTCTAACGGTCCAGGTGTTGGACTTGACTGCAAAGAGGTACCGGGTTCGAATCAAGGGTCGGGCAACAAAAACAAAATTTGGTTTTTCCAATTTTCTAATAAAAAATTTTGGTTTTTCCAATTTTCTAATAAAAAAAACGTTGCTCGGGATTAGATATGTGCCCGGTTGGCGATAGGCTTGCCACCTATCACATCGTGGGTTTTAGTCTTACGGCTAGTCGTGGGTACCATGGTTATGCCTCTGCCTACCGCTTCGGGGATATGGGCGTGAAGACACTTAACTTTAACCTCAGTTTAGCATAATCATGTTCACGTTTAACTACCAACCTATAAACCTATTTATGTTACAGGGTTGTTTTTATGTTTGGTGTAGGGTAACCGGTGAATAAGAGTCCTAGCCTTGTCGCGGCAGAGGGCTGAGTACTCTAAGTTAGGTAATGGCCTAGGGAAAACGAATTGGTCATGGTTGCTCCTCAGCATTTCTCTCTGTCCAAAAGAGGATACGAGGAGGTGGCATGACGCTGGATCGTTTGGCACGTGTAGTGTTGCGGCTGCGATTCTAAGGCATGTGGAGGATCAAGGAGATACAATCCACCCTAGGATTGTATCTTCTTGGCCGTCTGGTTGTGGGGTTGCAACATATATAGTATCTTCAAGCCCATATACCCAAAAAGGTAGGCAGAGGCACAACCAGGGCACCCATGACTAGCCGAAAATACTAAGTCCCCCAATGTGATAGGTGGCAAGCCTATCACCAACCGGGCACATATCCAATCCCGAGCAACATTTTTTTTTAAATTAGAAAACCCAAATTTTCTTTTTTGCTGTCCGACCCGGTATTCGAACCCGGGACCTCATGCAGTCAAGTCCAACACCTGAACCGCTAGACCACAGAGGCGATAGTATATAGTGGTGATTTTTACTACTGATAACCTGTGCCCCTAGCCGTATCACATCGAGCCCTCGCACCCGAGTGTGTTGAGTCGGGCTGCATGATGGGAATCACGAGATCCAGCACCACTGGGGCGGTGGATGTGTGTGGAGCTTTTCCTCAGCCCTGGTATCTAGCAAAGGGGAGGATACCGTGTGGTTTTAGTCGGAGGTAGTAGAGTGGTTTGAATACAGACNNGACATCGAGAATATTCATCACACTAATACCAGCCCTCTGTGGGAATCAAATCCTCACGGTTGGTCAGTCTGTATACGATAACGCCTCAACCAACGAGGCGGCGAGGTAGTATTAAATTATAATGCGAAGGTGAAGTACGATTATGTATCACGTAACATAACCGGCTAATATAATATCCTGTGTCGTCGGAAAACACTTGTTGAAGAGGTTTTGCCATTATGCAAATAAATATCTCTGGACCAATCACACGAGCTGATTTAACCATTTAACCCTCAAGTACACAAATTATAGGTACCTATGTTGTCGCAATGCGTGTTTGTCTACGATACTAATACAGAGAAATGTTTATGTAACATATCACCAGTTGTATTATGAGACTTTCGGCTAATCCTGGGGCACCCAGGATTAGCCGAAGGTCTCTTGGTTGTACTCATGGTCATGGTTGTACCTCTGCCTAAATTTTCGGAAATACGGACATAAGTTTAAGTATATAAATGCTGTAATACAATATCCAATCTGTGGTCTAGCGGTTCAGTTGTTGGACTTGACTTCATGAGGTCCCGAGTTCGATTCCCGGGTCGGGAAACAAAAAGAAAATGAGGTTTTTCCAATTTACTAATAAAAAAATGTTGCTCGGGATTAGATATGACAGGTTGGCGATAGGCCTGCCACCTATCACATTGTGGGACTTAGTGTCTACGGCTGGTCAATGGTGCTCTGGTTATAACTCTACCTCTTCGGGGATATCGGCGTGAAGATACTTTCACGTACAATGTAAATATAACATACACTCAGACACGAAAAAATACCTATGTTTATCACATAAATGCCTATCCCTTTCGGGAACTTAAACCAAGACGCACTGGAGCCTCGGCCAACAAGATTCAATTACTTATGCGTAATACAGGTAATGAAATGGGTATATAATTTTAAGACACATGAACAAACAAACAAGAGTTTTACGAGTATATTCTTCGGTAGAATGGAAAAAATCGGTATATGTACTCATATGTATGAAAAAGTCAATTAACCTATTCATGTTACGTCTATTGTTTCTGAAATGTCAATATATCTTCTTTTATTTATTAAAAATAACTACGTACGTTAAAACCGACTTCAAAACTCAAAAGTAAAAGATAATAAAGATTTAATATTAATTATATACTACCCATTACTTATATGTGCTATTTACTGAAAGGTTTGAAGTCGTTGCCAAGCCTTAAACTAATAATTATAAGTAAGTATTAAATTGTATTGGCACCGACTTCAAACCGAATTTCAAATTATGTATATTATTATATATATAAATCTTTATTATTTTTTTACTTTTGGTTCTAAAGTTATTTTTATTTAATACTTTTAATTGCTGATATGACTAAATTTAATAAAATTAAACATCGGGATAGGTGAAAAATGCTCATATAATAAAAAAATACCTAAATCAAATTTTTATAGGACCAATTCGAGACTATTCCGCATCAAACAAAAAAGAATCACGTAAATCGGTTCAGAAATCATGGAGAAATCGGTATACATACATAAAAAAATGTACCGGCCGAATTGAGAACCTCATCGTTTTTTGAACTCAGTTAAATACTTACTTTTGCTAACTATAAATGAAGTTACAAACCAGATTATCAGGTGCATATGTTTTATTAGTAAGGGGGTTAGTGGGCTTACGTCATTCTAAAAAAAAGTATCTTCACGCCCATATCCCCGAAGAGGTAGGCAGAGGCACAACCAGGGCACCCACGACTAGCCGAAGATACTAAGTCCCACAATGTGATAGGTGGCAAGCCTATCGCCAACCGGGCACATGTCCTATTCCGAGCAACTTTTTTTTTTATTAGAATATTGGAAAAACCCAATTTTCTTTTTGTTGCCCGATCCGGGATTCAAACCCGGGGCCTCATGCAGTCAAGTCCGACAACTGAACCACTAGACCACAAAGGCGATACATAATTATAAATAACTGGATACCAAATTTCAACGAAAACTGTTCTATGGTTTCGGTCTTGCCTTTATAAATGAGTCAGTGACTTTTTACTTTTGCAAAATATTTAGATTTTAATACCAGATATCCACTCCTTATCCGTTACACATTTTTTTTATAAAAAGCACGATGCGGAAGATATGCCTGTTAATAAATATTGTTTTCAACCATGATATTTAAATCTATAGATTCGTCTTTAATGCGCTTTCAAATATCTGCTTTGCTTTTGCTATCTTAGCTTCTATTTAAGGATGTACGTGTTGTTTAGTATTTTTGACCACAATCAATGTATTTTTAACAACGCTAGAGCCAAGTTCATAATTTCTAACAGACTTCCAAAAATCCTACATGTTATCGATTTCTCCGTCATTTCTGAACCGATTAAATTTTTTTACCATTAGAAAAAGCGTATTTCTGAGGTGATTGTCACCAAATCTGGATTTGATGATAGAATCCCAGAGCAATTAAGCAGTACATTTTTAATACAACTGCAGGTTTTTTTGTATGTTTGTTTTAAGATTACTCGGCCAATTGACTTATATGGTTCCTTTTTTGGAAAGATAGTCCATAATTCCAACGTAGACCGATATTACTTTTATCATGATCCGACTAGTGGTTTTTAAATAATAATAACTTAGATAATGAAGCATATTTTTTTCGTTTCCTTGTTATTAGGTAGTCAACAGCAATAAAAATGTATGCGTTGTTAAATTTACGCATTGTTAACTTAAAAACTATAAGTAGTATGTTTATAAACTTAGTGTGGGTCTATTTTGGAAACTTGCTATCTTTCGAAAAAAGAATTATTAAATCGCGACGACCCATCGAAATAGTTGAAGTCGGTTTTTGCTATTATACTGTGCTTAATTATTGTGTACATAGATGATTTACTTACTAAAATCGAAGTCGGTTTTTTGCAGTTTTACTATGAGAAAAGCATCTTCGTGCCCATATCCCCGAAGAGGCAGGCAGAGACACAACCAGGGCACCGACGACTAGCCGAAGACACTAAGTCCCACAATGTAAAAGGTGGCAAGCTTGTCGCCAACCGTGAAAATATATCCAATCCCGGACAACATTTTTTTTATTAGAAAATTAGAAAAACCAAATTTTCTTTTTGTTGCCCGACCCGGGATTAGAACCCGGGATCTCATGCAGTCAAGTCCAGCACCTGAACTGCTAGACTACAGAGGCGATACGAGAATTAATTTAATAATTATTTAGGGCTTATATTAAGGGGCCATGTATGCTAAAATGCGTCAGCAATATACTGTTTTTTTCGTACAAAACAATTATGGATCTTGGCGACAAAAATACATAAGATTAACATTAATATGCTTTATAAGACTAGTGTTGCCAAAACACGATTCATTTCACTTTGCTCGATAGAAAAAAATCAAAAAGTTAACCCTTTTTTGAAAGCAAAACCCAACTGTCTACTTCATATGAAAATATCGACACCAAATTTAACATAAACATAGATAAGTATTATACCTAAAAGATAACTGTTTCAGTTTTTATATTTTTTTTCAAATTACTTTTATAGTGTCAAAAATAGTGATTTGGCGCTTAAAACATTTACTTTAGAGCGTAATATTTCATAGTAATCATGGAACGGGGGAGTGCGCTGATTGGCTCTTCTGGCTAAGTATGAGGCCTTAATGATAGCTCTACATGTAATCCACTTGATGAGTTTTAATGATAATGGAATTGAGTTGATTTAATAAATAAATAAGTTTAATATTTTATCAGTTACACTACTACAAAAATACAAAAGTAGCATTTTTGGGTTTGAAAATGCTCCTGTAAGTTTATATACAACACTATTCTGTTTAACTAGATTTATTGGTATAAGCTTGCAGACAAACCAATTTAAGGTTTTTGCAAAGCTTTTTGTTAAAAAATGTGTATTATTTTTTAAATAAATGAGAAAAAAAATAATATATAAACACTTTTCTTCTACAGATTTAAATTATACATAATCTAAGTGTTATCCGTGGCTATGCCCAAATACAAAATTTATTTAGCTCTTCCACGAAAACTCCATGGAAACCCAATAAGATATTTGAAAGAAATTAAACAAAAAGACAAACCCATTCTAACACTAGTATAGATTAACTGAGATTTGTTATAACAGTCGAACGATATGTTTACTAATTCAAATTGATGATAGCGTGTATTTTACAATGGTCTATCTAAGATCAACACAATGGTAGCTAAACAAATATCGACGCATCTACTGTTATTAAATCAAAGCATAGAAACGAGATCAAAAACCCCCACGCCAACACAATGTAAACCATCGTATCTTCTCACGGAAAACTATTACACAACGTTAACAAAAACATATTCTAAGACAGATAAAAGTGAGAATTATCGAAATAATGAGCTATTTAATATTTAGACATCTGTTTGTTGGGAAAGTATATTTTAATTGAGACATAATTTTAATTATTTTTGACGTTTTTAATTCTAAATTACATAACAATTAATTATGAGTTCATAACCGAGATAAAGAATCCCTATTAGCAGATTTTTTAACAATATATTAAGAAGTAAATGAATTTCTGAATAGTAAGAAATTCATTTAAGTAAAGCATTATTAAACCCACACCCAAGTTATCTGTGGCTTCAGATCTCTTGCGTAAGTAAGTTACTGACTGCTTCCAAACCGCAACACGAGAACAGCAAGCGCCTACGTAATAGCGGCAGGACAAGGTTGATACATAAAGAGTAACATAAAGAACAAGTCGCAACATAAAGAATTCGGTACTAGATTATTTCACTATTGCGCAATGGGGTCAGATCATTCATACACTGGATAACTTTAGGGCAATACAACAACAAAAACCCGACTTCGACTAGTAAGCAATGGGGTTATTCCTACACTAGATATTTTAAGGACCGTAAAACTGCAAAAACCCGACTTCGACTATTATGTGATGCGATCGTTTCTCCACTAGATATTTTTAGGGCACTACAACACTAAAACCGACTTCGTCTATTAAGCGACGGGGTCATTTCTACACTAGATATTTTTAGGACCGTAAAACTGCAAAAACCCGACTTCGACTATTAAGCAATGGGGTTATTCCTACTCTAGATATTTTAAGGACCGTAAAACTGCAAAAACCCGACTTCGACTATTATGTGATGCGATCTTTTCTACACTAGATATTTTTAGGGCACTACAACACCAAAACCGACTTCGTCTATTAAGCGACGGGGTCATTTCTACACTAGATATTTTTAGGACCGTAAAACTGCAAAAACCCGACTTCGACTATTAAGCAATGGGGTTATTCCTACGCTAGATATTTTTAGTACCGTAAAACTGCAAAAACCCGACTTAGACTGTTATGCGATGCGATCGTTTCTACACTGGATATTTTTAGGGCACTACAACACCAAAACCGACTTCGTCTATTAAGCGACGGGGTCATTTCTACACTAGATAACTAGGGCAGTAAAAATGCAAAAACCCGACTTTGACTGTTATGCGATTTTAGGGCAGTACAACAACAAAAACCGGACTTCGTCTATTAAGCGACGAGGTCATTTCTATACTACATAATTTTATGGTAGTAAAAATGCAAAAAAACTCGACTTCGACTATTATGCGATGGGGTCATTCCTACACTAGGTAATTTTAGGGCAGTAAAACTACAAAAGAACCGACATAGGACAAAAATAAATCGTCTATGTACGCAAAAATGAGTATTTTTCTAAAATTCGCTGGGATCGCGTCATTCCATCGCTACCAAAACTCAACCTGAGTTTTGGTAGCAATGGAATAACCTCGGAAGTGCGCTCTTTGAAATAGGTACAATAAGATTTTTAAATCCTGTTCATAAATGACGGAGAAATCGATTAAACTACATAAAAAAAGAAATGAGTTGAACATATAACCTTTCTTAGAAGTCGGTTAAGACTGATATATTATTTTAAACTAGCTGTTGTCCACGATATTTCCCGCGTGGTTAATGGTCCCACAGAAATATTTTTTTGGATAAAAACTATACTATGTGTTAATTCAAGTTACCCTCTATGTGAGTAAATGTATGTAAATCGGTTGAACAGTTTTTGATTGAAGGGGTAACAAACAAACATATCAACTTTCGCATTTATAATATCAGTAGGATGTTTAGCTACTTTTTTGTGGCATATTAAGGTTAGTACAGTTGGTGACTAATATAGGGGTAAATTACCCTGCAGGAATACCCAAGCGGAAAAGAGACATACAAATACATACAGATAGACTTCAAACTTGCTTAGGGCCGCACACTGAGACTGTAATTATTTTTTAATCACTCATTAATGCCCGGTTCCTATAACCAACGATACGTTATCAAAAATTTAACACGTCGTAGTTCACCCAAAAGTAACGAAGCTTTACTCCAATTTTTAAATTTTTTTAGAGTTAACTACCGAAAACGAGCAACAGTAGTTAGATATTTTATTATTGGTACAAACAACTACCAGCCGTAATCAAAACGACTGGTTTCAAGAATGTAAGAACCGACGGATATAATATAAATAATAATGACGGATTAAATGTTAATTGCGCAGTGCGGCCGTCAGAGTGCATGTTCATGTTAATACATACCTACTAGACTATGATAAGCATAAATCTGTCTGTGTTGATCCGGGATCCTTCGCAGAGTACACGGTTACACCATCTGCCTTCCTGTGCCAAGCAGCTCGTAAAAGGCGAGCATAGGCTTACCGTCACTAACGCTGTGACATCTGACTAGGTGGTAGAGTCTCGCAGCGACTCGTCCGGCTTGGTACCGCCGCCTTAACTATTCCTGCCGCCATAACGACAGTGCTTTCCGTTGACGTGTTCCGGTTCGGAGGATAAGGTAGCTGGTAAACTTACTTTTTCTCGAGTCTATACATCCCGGCCTAAAGTTGGCAACGCACCATTACCACTTTTGGTGTCTCTAGGTGGCGTGAATTTCTTACCATCAGAAAGCCCGTCTTCTTGTTTACCTTCCAATATAAAAAAAACTACTTTTTTGGGACATGTTAAGGTTAGTGCTAAGTTAGATACTAATGTAGAAATAAATTACTCTGCAGGAATACGCAAGCAGTCAAAAGAGCATACAGATTGACGTCTGACATGCTTACGGCCGCGCTCAGAGACGCGAATTATCTTTTAATCACTCATTAAGTCGACATTTCTGTACGAAAATGATGACAGATTAAATTTTAATTAATGTCTCTGAGTGGGCCGTTAGATGTTACCCTGTCTTATTTTGCAAACTAGAACACGATTATGATAATCAAAATCTGTTGAATTCACTAACAAAATGGTGGTCTAACTAATGTGAATCGTCGCATTGAATTATAAAAAAAATAGAGAAAAGGTAGCATGAAATACCTGGAAACAAAAAAT
>NJDC01011927.1:23902-40915 GCA_002245475.1 Calephelis virginiensis | reverse complement strand
ATGTTAAGGTTAGTGCTAAGTTAGATACTAATGTAGAAATAAATTACTCTGCAGGAATACGCAAGCAGTCAAAAGAGCATACAGATTGACGTCTGACATGCTTACGGCCGCGCACAAAGACGCGAATTATCTTTTAATCACTAATTAAGTCTACATTTTCTATACGAAAATGATGACAGATTAAATTTTAATTAATGTCTCTGAGTGGGCCGTTAGATGTTACCCTGTCTTATTTTGCAAACTAGAACACGATTATGATAATCAAAAATCTGTTGAATTCAATAACAAAATGGTGGTCTAATTAATGTGAATTATAAAAAAAATAGAGAAAAGGTAGCAAGAAATACCTGGAAACAAAAAATCACAAGAAATGGGAAGGGGAAGAGGGACGTTTGTCCTTCGTAATTACCAAAATAATAATAGTAGAAAAGAATACAAGTAAGTAAGTAAGTATCTTCACGCCCATATCCCCGAAGAGGTAGGTAGAGGTACAACCAAGGCACCCACGACTAGCCGAGGACACTAAGTCCCACAATGTGATAGGTGGCAAGCCTATCGCCAACCGGGCACATTTCCAATCCCGACCAACATTTTTTTAATTAGAAATTTGGAAAAATCCAATTTTCTTTATGTTGACCGACCCGGGATTCGAACCCAGGACCCCTAGCAGTCAAGTCCAACACCCGGACCGCTAGACCACAGAGGCGATTGAAAAGAACACAATCATAGAAAAGAAAAGAATACAATCTACAGAAATCTGTATTTTCAAACCATAGAAAATAATTACTTAACACTTTCGCTGTTTGAACTTGAACTCAATTACAATTAAAATTGATTACATATTCTTAAATTTACATAAGCTAATTAAACAGTTTTTTTGTGCTTTTACTCAAGATCTTTGACCTTGCTGACTCATTTCATAGAATCGACTTTTTAATTTAACGTTATTTTTATCGAATATTTAACACACCTTTGACGAGTTTGACTAGTTATTTAAATTTCACGTTTATGTGTAGGTACGTGTTTGTAGCCGACGCGTTGCTTGAGTCAGCTTAAAATCCTTGCGCCACCGACGAATCGCGAGACTCGGGTTCGATTACCGAAGTAGGACTTTTAGGTATGGTTAATTACTAAGCTATTTCCCTTGGTCATACCATAACGCCTGAGCGGGTCGACTAATTTTGTTCATTCTTTTTTGTTGTGTTAGTTGTTGGAAGGATCACAAAAAAAGAAATTGTAAGTTAGCACAATATTAAAATAAAAATAATAAGCACTTTTATTCAATAAGGATTGTTCCATATTATTTATTGTAGGTAGAATCTAACCCTGTGTGAAAAAAGCACGGTTCGTTCGCTGTCATCTACACATTAATTCGTGATGCCATAACTTTGGACCCCTTTTTACGAAAATTGTATGCAAGAGCATAAAATTTGACCCACTTATAGTTTATGTGTGGGAGAAGTGCAGAACGCTAATATTTTTCAATAATAATGCTTATAAAGAACATTAAATCAATAAATAAAACATTAACCACACTACCATGCATTTGACACACATGTACAAATATATTGATATTTATATCCACACCCAGACCCAGAAAGTCAACTTTATTATCTAAAGGTCTTTGTCATGTAAATTAAGGTTATTAAAATGCAAATTTAAATACTTAATATAGCTCTATAGCTTTTTTATTCTTAGTTATAAAGATAATCCCTTAGTGCGTCAACAAATTCGCTAAATTGAAAATGTTATGTTATTCATAATGACATAATAATGTTTTGTTGGTGACAAATGATCTCCTTCCGCAATGTACCGAAGTAACGAAAATAGTAATTAAAATTTCAACCTACTTACTTCATAACGGAAAATGACTTGAAGGCAATGACCTTAGTTTTATGCTTTTTGAGTGTATATTTAAGTAGGTACGTAGCGTAACATTTAAATGTAAACAAAATAAACTCCTATTATAAGGATACAGAAAGATTTACTATCCTTTTTATGCGACATTATAGGACAGTTGACTTTATGCCCGATGTCAACTGGCTATCCTACTCGCGTACGCAACAACGTCAAAACATTTTAATTATGGCGGCAGGATTTTTATTCTAATGCAAGGCAAACAAGCAGACGGATTCCTGATGATTCCTGAAAATAAGACAGGGTAACATCTAACGGCCCACTCAGAGACATTAATTAAAATTTAATCTGTCATCATTTTCGTATAGAAAATGTCGACTTAATGAGTGATTAAAAGATAATTCACGTCTCTGAGCGCGGCCGTAAGCATGTCAGACGTCAATCTGTATGCTCCTTTGACTGCTTGCGTATTCCTGCAGAGTAATTTATTTCTACATTAGTATCTAACTTAGCACTAACCTTAACATGTCTCAAAAAAGTAGTTTTTTTTTTTTATATTGGAAGGCAAACAAGAAGACGGGCTTTCTGATGATAAGAAATTCACGCCACCTAGAGACACTAAAAGTGGTAATGGTGCGTTGCCAACCTGAGACCGGGATGTTGTACCTTCTCTTATATCTTCTATCCTCCAAACCAGAATACGTCAACGGCAAGCACTGACGTTATGGCGGCAGGAATAGATAAAGCGGTGGTGCTAATCCAGGCGAGTCGTTGCGAATCTCTACCACCTAGTCAAATATCACGGTGTTAGTGACGGTAAGCCTATGCTCGCCTTTTAAGAGCTGCCTGGTAGGAAGGTAGATGGTCTTTTCTGCAAAGAAGCCCGGACCAACACGGGGAATAGGTAAGGCTCTAATGCCTGGCCGGCAAGTTGCTACACAGCACTTTACAGCTAGTGATCTTGTTTATAATTATTTTTACGAGATGGCAGGCAGAGAGGCAGATAGAATAGGTCTAATAGGCTTACCGAGGGGGCTTAAACCCAGTCTTTTTTAAGATATTGGAAGGCAAACAAGTAGACGAAATGATTTCCTGATGGTAAGAAATTCACGGCGCCTAGAGGCACCAAAGGTTGCCAATCTGTGGCCGGGAATTTAGGCCTCGAACAAAAGTAAGTTTACCGACTAACTTACTCTCCAAACCGGAACATATCAACGGCAAGCACGGACATCATGGCGACGGGAATAGGTAAGTTGCTGCGAAACTCTACCACCTAGTAAAGATAAGGTTCCTAGATAAGTGAAATCTTAAATTATATTTTTTTTTTATTTTCTATAGGTAGTAATGACGTGATATACTGTAGAAGTTGATGATAAAAAAAATGATTAAGATAGAGAAGCATCGCAGGACGTTACCACAGATGTTATTGGTGTGTTGCTATCGAATGGAATACGACACAAACAATTCACCTGATGATAAGTGATGTCTGCTCTTGCTCATCGCAACAGCAGAGGTTTCACGCGTTGCCAACCTTTATTGTATGAGTACCTAATCTTTTGTCAAGTTGCGATGTTGCGCAAACGTCGCCAACAGTACCTAACTGGGTTCACAAACTTATAATTATTGAAGTCTTTTTGCCTCTGTGGTCTTCTGGTTCAGTTGTTGGACTTAAATGCATGAGGTCCCGGGTTCGATCGGGAATCGGGTAACAAAAAGAAAATCGAGTTTTTCCAATTTTCTAATAAAAGAAATGTTGCTTGGGATTGGACATGTGCCCGATAGGCGATAGGCTTGCCACCTATCACATTGTGGGACTTCGTTTTTTCGGCTAATCGTGGGTGCCCTGGTTGTGCCTCTGCCTATCTCTTCGGGGATATGGGCGTGAAAATACTAAGTTTTTTTTTTAATAGAATCAGAAAAATCTTTATTCACTTGAACCATACAAGTGGTATTTGTGCGCGTCGACATTTTTTAAACTACCACCGGATCGGAATCGCGGCAACACAATAAGAAGATCCGGCGAAAGAAACTCAGCGGGCTTGTCTTTTTTCAATAATAATAATTACAATTTAAACTAGATTAAAAATACAAATAACAATCTAATTTTAATTTAAGTAAAATTTACAAGAAGTCACATTACAAATTGCAGTGGGAGATTGAATGAAATTGAATCCCCAAGCATGTTCATCTTCCATATATACTCTGAGACCGTAATTGAGCCTTTTTGACATAATTTTGTTTTTATACATTTTTAAATAGATTTAAAGGTAGATCTCTAATATAAATGGGCAGCTTATTATAGAAACAAAATAAAATATACGGTAGAATATGAATATCAAGATAACAGTGAGTGGAACATTGTTAAATGGAACTCAGCAACGGGCACTAACAGCACTCCTGTTAGAGTCAGTAGAAGATGCTAAAGGAACTAGCATCTCTACAATGCTAGAAGATCAATTAAAATTATTGAGCAATTAAAACCACTTAATAACATATTATACACTAAAGGGAGATGGTGTCAGCACATCTGGCTAGTTACCTTGCTTTGATTTACTTACGCTAGTGGAGTATCGATAGTAATATTATAAATGTGAAAGTCAATCTGTCTGTTGCTTTTATATAGCTAAACCGTTGAACTGATTTTAATAAGATTTGATGTGCCTATAGTATAAGATCCGAGTTCAAATATACGCCATTTGTTTTAAATTAAACTCTAAAGGATAAGGATAGGGGTCAGGGCATGAATGTTTGGATGACTATCGTAACTATTTTAAGCTGACGAAGCTGCGAACAAACAGCTAGTTTTTCTATTAAGTTGCCAACGCATGACCATTAAAAACAGCATTTTTTAATTTTTGAAGTTATACTTCTTTTGGCGCGATTAGGAAAAATGATTAGAGTGAATTTTTACGATGCGCGCGCACACAGACAGATAAATGTGACAGTCTGAAGTTAGTTGCTACCGACAGAAAAAAGCAACCCCCTGAAGTTAGTTGCGAACCTTTTTATTTGGTATTTTTGGTTTGTTAGGTACGCCAAAGGAGTATAACTTCTTACGTGCGTTGTAAACACAGCCTTTTTTTTATAAAACGCATGACCAATAAAAACTGCGTTTTTGTAATTAGCAATTTTATTTATGTGAGATCTGACTAGGTGGTAGAGTTTCGAGCGACTCGCACGGCAACCACCTATTCCTGCCGCCATAGTGTCAGTGCTTGCCGTTGACGTGTCCCGGTTCGGAAGATAGCCACCTTAGCCAGTACACTTACTTTTGCTCAAGGCTCAACATCCCGGTCTTAGGTTGGCAATGCATTAGACCTTTGTTGTCTCTAAGCAGTGTGAATTTCTTACCATCATGAAATCCGTCTGCTAGTTTGCATTACAATATCATAAAAAACATCTATAGTGTTTATAAGACGCGATTGTCTCTTACCATCTGGAGAGGCTCACACCTCAAAATATGTCTATCACGAGAACTATGCTTCAGTTACTCCTGAAATAATGATGTACCTACTGCCAATGAATCAATTTTTTTCACTACTTCGATTGTGTAGTCGGGTCCGGTATAAGTAGCTACGTAGGTAGGTATGTCATATTTACAAGTGACAGTTTCCATGAGTTTGTGACATTGGGTAATACCCACTCACCCACGTATCAGTTTTAACTGGTTATATTACACAAAATTGTGTCAATTTTTGTTTTTTTTAAATACTTAAATAGGTACCTTATCAGGGTCGAAAACTACCCTACCATATTAATAAGCTTGTTTATCAATTTACTTCAATCACAGTAGTTGGTTCCACCCAGATTACATCGCCGTGCTTCCTTCAATAGTCTTTTTCAGTGCTTGCTGTTTTCATATTCCGTTTAAAAAAGGTAAGATAGTCGAAAAGCTTATAAAAAGCTTTATATCTATCTATTTAGCTTCAGTGTAATACCACTGTCAGTATATTTGATATATTTGAGTCCATGACCCCGTGTTAGTCTGGGCTCCTTTGTAGAATAGACCATCTGCCTTCCTTGCCAGGCAGCTCGTAAAAGGCGAGCATAGGTTCACCGTCAGTAACACCGTGACATTTGACTAGGTGGTAGAGTTTAGCAGCGACTCGTCCGGATTAGTACCACCGCCTTACCTAATCCTGCCGCCATAACGTGACGTGTTCCGGTTCGGAGGGTAAGGTAAATTTACTTTTGCTCGAGGCCTAACATCCCGGCCTCAGGTTGGCAACGCACCATTACCACCTTTGGTGTCTCTAGACGGCGTGAATTTCTGAACATCAGGAAATCCGTCTGCTTATTTCCCTTCCAACATCATAAAAAAAATGGTGTATAGAGATAGAGATACTGAAACGAGTTTTTTCGGAAAACCCAATAGTTTTATAGGTAAATGTAGGTAGTAAGTAGATAAACGTTTTTGAAATCGATACACAAACGAACCAACAAAATATATAGGTTTCCTATATGTAACAGTTTTTCTTTCACACCTGTATAAATATAATCTTCAAACACATGTATAACAAAATCTCGTACAAACTTTAAGTTCAATCAAAGTTCTTATAATCGATGACATATTGCAACATAAGCTTAAGGAAACTGGTTTTTAATCAGCGCATATTAAATTAAAATAATTTGCAAATCGAATTCCAATGGCTCAAAGTAATTTTAAGTTAGGAATAAGTGTACAAATATTTACTTAACCAAGATATTGGCACGTATGATTTTGAAATACTTTAATTGTATTCGTTTTCATCATGTATTGATATAAAACAACAAATGGCAATAAAATTAAACATAAATATTTTAAGTTAAACTTACTCTATTTATAGGGATTGATCAAATTTAATACATGGCTTATCTCCCAGCTTTTTCTGTGCCAAAATAGCCTGTTTCTTGAAGGCGTGTCTAAAATTTAGACAAAGTTCACTTGCTTATATACCGTTACCTTAAGATCACGGTTACTGTGAAGATTTTAACACATAAACCTAAATAACTCACTGGGGAATACACAGTTTCATATTAATCTTACACAAGGATACATTAATGTTTAATATAATTCGTAATAATGTAAAATAAACTTTACGAAATATTAGGCCACAAAACTCACAACACTACACTATCAACACAATTTAAAACTAAAATCATGTCATGTTTTTTACTTAGCTACTCTAGACGACGTAGCAACATTGACAGAAAGTTCAAATATATCTTTTTCATTTACTCATATTGGTTACGTTTGTAAACGAAAGAGACATCTATATACATTTTTCAGCCAATGACAGCTTGGACACACTAGCACATCTGTTTCCATAGATACGTAGCTTTTTGTTGACATGGCATTGATCTTTGATATTAGTTCGAGAATTTATTGTTAGATGTCGTTCTTATAAATCAGTACAGAAGATTTCTTACTGTAGTTATATGACGATCTTACGCTAGATGTCACCTAATCGCCGATGTAGAGCAAGAAGTTACATTAGAATTTTTTGCTCTACATAATATTACTATTAATGAATTGATTACAATTAAATTTGACGTTTTAAAAAAGTTTTTTCAAAACCCCGTAGTGTAAAACATTAAGAAAATAACTTATAGGAAAATAAAAGTGACAATCTAAACTTGTACGACTATATTCACGAAATCGGTTGTAATAAGCACATTTTTTAAAAAAAAATAGATACTTTGTCGTAAATTTATTTATATATAAAAATAAACACGGTTTCGCGTGGTCATCGCATCACGCCTGAACGAATGGACTAATTCCTCAATTTGAGCTGTTTTGGTTATTGTAAGGAAAAGTTTCACATGAAAAGAAAAATCGGGAAATATATAATCCATATCAAGTGTTGGTAACTGTTTGTGTCAAGAAACACGAAGTTGGCCAGGTCGGCTAGTGAAATATACAGGGTTAATTTGAAAGGACCGGCCAAATTTTAATACAAGGGGATAAACTCTTAAACTGTAATCCATTTTGAAAATCATTCCCAAATATTAATATTTACTTTTATAAACATTCATTTAAAACAGTCCTCCAAAATGCTACACTTGTTGTCACGCTATGTCGTACCCAGTACGAGTCATGACGTCACCAGCTTGCAAATGCAACTGCGCTCGGTGGAAACCACTTTTATGCTTTCTTTACGTTATAACCATGTACCTTGTATTTTGCGTCAGATAAAAATTATGAGTTGATTCTTTTTTACTTTTTCGTAGACCGAAAGTGTTGCCGATTCCAAACCATTTCTCAAATTTTGGTTGCTGCTTTAGATGTTACCCTGTATAGCTAATAGGTTTGACTTTAATTAGTCCGCATATGCTGTTAAACTGACATAAGATTGGATGTAAGCTGGAAGGATTGCTTTGTCTAATCTCCAAACCGGTTGAACAAAACTTGCAATCTCAAAACAAAATAAAAATAATTAAAAACAAACCCTGTATTACCCATGTTTGAGAACTGCCGTTCTTTAAGAGGGTACTGGAATAGCAGAAGAATACGTTTTTTTTAAAAAAAAGTTAAAAGGAAACCAAAATTTGTTCTAGTGTAGTTTCAATATGCAAATTTACGGCTTTACGTAGTATCAAGTCAAAAAATCACATGATATTTTATCTGGCTGCTTTTTTAAGACACTTGAAAGCTGACGTACACATTTTTTCTTTTTGCAAGCCTGCGACTTTGACTTTGTCAAATGCCAACAATTTAAAGAACGAAGAGTACAAATTTCCATGCTGAAATTAAAAAAAATAACTAGGGATAAGCTATATATACCCAATACACTCGTAAAATACCAGAAAAACTCGTTTTGTTGATATTTCTCATTGGATTTGTAAACTGAAATGGCAATAGGCAGCTCAAGAAACAGACTGTAGATCGAATTGTTAGAAGCAAATAGACATCTTACAACAGATTTTCAAAACACGGTCAATCACACATCCAACCCAAAACCGAGGAACCGTGATACCTGGACACAATCAAGATATACGTATATTTAGTAGGAGACGATAAAAAGCTGAAATAATGATGCCTATAAAGTAAAAGTAAATTAGTGTGTAATAAAATAGGACAAAAGAGGTCAAGATGGTCTTTAGAAATTTAAGTTTTAAAATCCAGGTCTAGATAATTTGTAGCCCCGAGTGGACGTCAATCTCCATCCAGTATCGACCTCCAGCTGTTACGTCCGTGAAGCGGTCGGGCGTTTTGCTGCGCACGCGCCTGCAGCAATCACTTCACTCTCTATGGCGTTGTTATCAACATTTTTTCTATCTGGTGTTCAATATGTCAATGGAATTTAATGTTTATCTGTAATATAAATCATTACTCTTAAAATAAAAAAAAGTAACTAGTATTTACATCAGCATTAGCTAAGAATGGTTTACTTCAATTTATAAGTATTTTAACTATTTCGTTACATCTCAATACCTGAACTTGCGGTAATGAAATTTGAAGCTTGGAAATGCGACTTAATTTTGTTGAACATTTATGAAATTTAAGTTTTCTCATGAATACTTTATTGCAGTAGCAACATTGTTCAATTGAGCAATAATTACGCATATAATATAGAAGATTTATTCTCTATTACAACAGAATTTTTTTATTAAATCGGAATTATTTGATTAGGCTTTAGTTTATTTTATATTTACGATTTTCCACATTAATTCAAAGAACTTTTAACTACTGACAATTTTCAAGGTGTTAATTAAATTATTTCGCCGTTTATTTTTTTACTTGTATTTATTTATTTTATATTTATTTATTTTATTTTGGTTTATTACACCTTAACTTAACATCAATCGTTTAGATGCATTTGTTCGTCTCTGGGTTAAGAGGGTTACCTTATCCAGACACGAAGGTACACTATTTAATAAGCCACACATCACAATATGGTAGAATATGTTGGAGGACGTAAATAATTTTGTAACTACTTGTAACACTCATATTCTGCAAGTAAATCTTTTTCATTTTATTTTATTTTCAAATAAAATTGTTTTATTCCATACACCTTTGGATAACAGAATTATAATATGAATTAAATTTTATATCCTAATAATTCGAGTTATCTCTAACGTCAAAGATGTCAACTAAAAAGTTACAAATAAAATACCTAGCTTTAAGAGATAAGCGGTAATTATATTTGGCTTTATTAGGTATGACCGACCTAATGTAGAATAAACGTTATCAAATATTTTTTTTTTTTTTGCAAAACAGAATCATAAATTGGGATATTTTGTTGTAATAAGAGCTGGTACGGGCCTTTTTTTTCATTTTTGGTATGCAAATGTGACATTTAAAAATTTTCTTTAAACTACAATTTCATTTCAAAATTAACGACACTAATATTGAAATACAAAGTGAAAATATAAAATGAAAATAGTAAGCTATCGTATTTGTTTAAGTACTGGTAAATTATGTCAAAACTTATGTTAACTTGATAGCTTTTTTAGTCATAGTTGAATATGCATCCGAAGCAATTAATCATTTATTTTGTAAATTAAATAAAATATTAATAATTTATTTGTAAAGACAGCGAAGAATATGACAAGGTTTCGAAAAAAATATTTTACATGTAAGACATTGTTACAAAAAAGTATCTCCACGCCCATATCACCGCAAAGTTTGGCAGAAGCCCAACCAGGCTACCTTCTTTACACTTTTTACTCTTTTTAGACTTTATACTTTTATTTTTAAATTTGCTGACCTAATTTAAATTTAAGCGAAATTATTAATCATGTAATAACAACTTTATATAGATATCCTTAAAATATCCGAAGCTTGACGAATATAGCCAAAGCGCATAATTTAAATAGTAGCACTATAATTATTTTTTTCTCTATACTGAAACATTTATCCAAACGTGCCAACTGTTGCCGTCGTCTGACACTGTAGCGCGTTTACATTTTCCCAGTGGGGATGTAGGCGCCGCTGCACAGCGGAAAAAAGTAAAAACACTATCGTTAGTCAATAATAACAATTGCGCGCGCTAGCCTTTTTTCCACTCATTTCTAATTTGGACAGCGGGTATCGAAGTCGCTGGCTAAGAAAACAGCATTCGCGCGCTTTTTAACGTCAATGAAATCGATTACTTTTACTGAATATTTGTAAAATAATAAAATTAGTGCTAGAACGTGTATAATGTACTAAAGAATCAGTGTTTTCAAAAATGGCTGTGATGTTGCGTATTTTTAACACATGCTTTGTGATATTAATATTAGTTTTTGTGTCTGCTTTTCATCTCAGTGAAGGTTTTAGTTCAAGAGGTAAGTTTTTTAAATTAAAATTAGAAACACTAAAATAAAAAAGAGTAATTTATATGATTTTAAATGTATATTTAAATAAAGAATGTGTATAGTAAGTTGGGGTTTTAAAAACTGATTATGACATGGGTTGTTTCCAAAATAATTATACATTAAATCATTCCGATTTTTATATCTTCAGTAATGGAGGATTTTACTTTATAAAACATTTTTATCATCCGTAAAGACGTAAAGTTAAAATTGATTTTAATTAATTTAAAATAAACGGCTTGTGGGTATCACACATTTTGTTACAAATGTAATTATTTATTTTTATTAAATATAATAGCGTAGGGATGTGATGGAGTCATCACATTCCTACATCACAGCTATTTTTAGTCCTAGAGAAATATTAAAAAAATGAGATAACTGGATTATCTTCCACAAGATTTGCTGTTCGAGTTAATAGAGTAGCAATTAAATATAATTAAGTGAGTCCTGACTCTACTTTCCTGCTGTGTCATATGTATCTACTCCAGCGCCCCAGGAGTAGTTTAGCAATATACTGTTATCATATGCAATGTTAATATTGCGATAATAAATCGAAATATGTGTCTGTTTCAAAATTAAGTAAATAACTCTCAACATGCTTTAGTTGCGAACTTTTATTGAAATTATATACCTGTGTGGTAAATAAGTTTGAGTTACAACGGGAGTTGCATATTCGAAATAAATTAAAGTTTATCAAAAATCTAGAATAAGTAATAAGTATTTTGTATGGCCTAAGTAAGTATCACTTACATCTTATTTAAAATATTCACAGAAGGCACTAAATAAACGGCATGGGATTAATTGCTCCTCATGCCAATCTCTTACAAATATAATGTTGCATTACATTAATTATTATAAACATATTTTAAAATAAGAAAAAAAAGCCTGCTGAGTTTCTTGCCGGATCTTGCCGGTGGCCGCGTTCCGATCCGGTGGTAGATTTATTGTTATATAGACGCGTCACAGGTGCCTCTTATAGGTTTATGTGAAATAAAAATAATTTATTATTATTATTAAACAAAATCTAGCAAGATCGCAAAGACATAAAAAAACACATGTACGTCACGTGGGACTTCGGTTTATTTACATATCAAACACAAAATGTTATGAGATAGTATTATTTTTATTGTAATTGTGTGGTGCAGACCGACCGACCGATCAACCGACTTTGACTTCAGTAATAATCTACATACACAAAAAAGACCATTTTCCTCAACTTGCCTGGGATTTTATAGTCAGATTCAGTCTTGGTGGCAATGGGACCAACTTAGAACTGTGCCCTTTCAAAAAAAAACTGTCTAATCGTCTCGGAGATTATTCAGAAATTTATTAACATACATAAAATTATAGAAGTCGAACATATAACCTCTTCTGTTTTCGAAGTCTATTAAAAACTAAACTTGACAGTAACCAAATCCCTTACATTTTTATATGTGGAGAGACTATTACTTGCCTTACTGGAAAAGTAATTTAATTTTTCACTTTTCTTAAATGTTTGATGTTTCTTCCACTGTTTTACTAATTTAGTGACCATTGCAATGTATAAACCAACCTGTGACAGATTTTACAGCATTTTTATGACTTGGAATTGAACCGACATAAAACCTTAATGTATTTTAACCTACTTCAAAAAGGAGGAGGTTATTAATTCCACTTATAAACTACTACTAATCCAGCTAGCAAGTTTTTATTAAATATCATTAATATACTGCAACAGTTGCAGATGTATTGAGATTTTTTTAAATATTTAGGTAGAAAATAATATAATCTGCTTAATAACTGTTTTCCAAATATTTAATTTGAACACTTTTCCAGTACTTGAAACATTTTTTTAAAGATAAATAATATCAATAGTAGGTATATTTCGAAAAGTAGGTACAGATTCAGATTCTAATATTCAGATTCTAAACGACGACGGCCTTGAGGAAACCTTGGGGAAAAAAATAAATTGTTTTTAAGAAAAACTTCGTTAGGACCATAATGTGGCCTTCATTCACACCACTACATAAAATAAAACGAAGTCGCTTTCATCTGTCTGTCCTTATGTATGCTTCGATCTTTAAAATACCGCAACGGATTTTGATGTAGATTTTTTTCGGTACAAAGAGCAATTCAATAGAAAGGTTCATAAGTATAATAATACAGAGTTTTGTCCACCTATGCAAAGCTGTAAAGGGCTGCTAGATTACAATATAAATATTTGATATGCGTTAAGTTCTTTTTTTATGATAATGGAAGGCAAACAAGCAGACGGATTTCCTGATGATAAGAAATTCACGCGGCCTAGAGACACCAAGGGTGGTAATGGTGCGTTGCCAACCTGAGGCCAGGATGTTAGGCCTCGAGCAAAAGTAAGTTCACTGGCTACCTTACCCTCTGAACCGGAATACGTCAATTGCAAGCATTGGTCGTTATGGTGACAGGAATAGGTAAGGAAACTTTACCTCTACCACCTAGTAGAATGTCACGGTGCTAGTAAAGCTGGCAGGAAGGCAGATGGTCTATTCTGCAAAGGTTCCCGGACCAAGACGGGGAGAAAGTTCTTTTTATACTTTTTGACGTGTGCAATAAAAACGGGATTAAAAATACCTAATAATTTGGTACAATGTGGTATGTATGGATAGGTACATAGATAGATAGATCTAAGATCTATCTAAAAAAGCTATGAAGAGAAACTCGATCGTAAGTAACCTTTTGCATCGATTCGCGGCTCCGATCGAAATTATAGTTGTTGTCGAAGAAAACAACGCTTTCCAGCTTAATTCTATATCGTTCAATCTAACGATAGCTCTTGCCAGCCCAAAGTTGACCGCCTCGTTGGTCGAGTGGCTAGCGTACACGCCTAACTACATCGAACAAACGCGAGGCTTGGGTTCGAGTCCCGACGGGGGCAGACATTTGTGTGATAAACATATAGATATCTGTATTTCTGTAAATTTATTCTGGTCCTATTTAAATATTTCTATATATTAATATCGTTGACTAACACCCATAACACAAGCATATAACTTGCTTACTTTGGTATTAGATTCAATTTGTGTAAAAAAAAAAGTATCCTTTATTTTATATCGTTCAATCTAACGATAGCTCGGCCAACACAAAGTATCCTTAACTCTATATCGTTCAATCTAACGATAGGTCTGGCCAACTCAAAGTATCCATAAGTAAATAGTTTTTGAAGTATTTGAAGGCAAACAAGCGAACGGATTTTTTGTATGTTTTTTATGACATGGGTAGGCAAACAAGCGAAAGGATATTTGTATGTTTTTTATGAGATTGGAATTCAAACAAGAGACAGTATTCCTGATGGTAAGAAATTCACGCCACCTAGAGACACCAAAAGTGATACAAGGCAATGGTGCGCTGTCAACCTGGGGCCAGGATGTTAGACCTCGAGCAAAAGTAAGGTTACCGGCTACCTTTTCCAACCCAAACTGGAACACGACAACAGCATGGGGCAGGAATAGGTAAGGCGGTGGTTCCAATCGGGTGAGTCGCAGCGAAGCTCTACCATCTAGTAGGATATCACGGTACTAGTGACGGTAAGCCTACGCTCGCCTTTTACGAGCTGCTTTGCATGAAGGTCGATGGTCTATTCTGCAAAGAAGCTCGGTCCAATACGGGCGACGCAGTAACGCAGTATATTGGTATCCTTTTATCATCTAAACCCTTTTTCATGTAGTAGGTCAGCGAATAAGCACTTGGCTTGCTTGACGGAAAGAGACAATATAGCCTATAGACACCATTGATGTTACAAGTGCGTTGTTCTGTGGCCGGGGTATGAGGTATTTTGTGTCTCTTGGTTACTTTACCATTCGGAGTCTTTATGTCAGGAATAGGTAACGCGGTGGAACTATACCCGGTCAGCTGTCTACCACAACATATCTTGTTATAGCCCGTACCTTTATGGCCTATACTCGCCTTTAATGTGCTGGCTGACATATAGGTAAACAGTCAGCAAGGCCGGGCTACAACGAAATCGTCAAAAAATTTATAAATCTTATAAGCAAATGAACCGGTTAGATATCCTTTCAAAACAGGAACACAGCAATAATGAGCATCGATGACCTGGGTCGAATCCGGATGCAGACCTGTACTACTTTCTAGTAGTAAAAGAGCATGATTGACAAGGACAATATCCTTTTTGAGTAATATGGTAACAATGATTATGGAAAGGGTTATGAATGTGAAGGAAGCAATACAGGTTTGTCAGGATCGTGAGGTCTGGCACTCGATACTCTCTGCCTACCCCGTAAGGGACTTGGCGTGAAGATATGTATGTATGTATGTATAATTATGAAAAAAATGTTTACTTTGTACTAAGAAGGGTAAGTCATATTACATACTCGAAAAAAATCTGCTCAGGATTTTTTTAGGCAACCCATTTATAATAATATTCTAAATTTTATTAATATTATAATTGCAAATGTTTGTATGTTTGTTTGTTTATTTTGTTATTCCTTAACGCAAAAACTGTTTCATGAAATTTGGTACACATATAGGAGGTAACTTGAATTAATACATTCCTGCGGGACCACGTAGGCAACGCCGCAGCCAACACCTTCTTTATTATAAAAAATGTTTTGTCATATTACAAGCTCGGTGTAGTTCGACTTAAGTTCGGATCTTAGAATAATTAGCAGAAAGTTAATTCGCGTAATGGAAATGAATGTTGTCGAATATTTCGCAAACGAAATCTATATTGATTTTCAGTCCATCAGTTCGGAAATTGCTACGTAAATTGGAATCGTAAATTAGCTTCACTTTCACGTAGTGAGGAAATAGATTAGCGTTGTTTACGTTAGTAAAAGTCGCTACTGAGGTATGATCTAACAGGGCTTCCCAAACTGTGCGTCGCGACGCCCTAGGGCGTCGTGGGCCGTGGCACTGTCCCATGGGCGTCGAATCGAGTCAGTTATCCGAGCCTTAGAACTAGTTACTAGACTTGTACTAATTATAACTGTAACTTTTTTTGGTACACAGGCTGCGGGTTAAGTTAAGAGGAGTCATTAAAAATGGTGCTTGTATTATATAAATTATTAGATCAAGAGACGCCCCCCCCCCCTCTTCTAACACTGAGTGGGTTAAGCGGCGTCGTTAAAAAATAGTACGACCAAGAGGCGTCACAGTACGGATAAGTTTGGGAAGCCCTGAATTCTAACTTCTAAAGGAAAGGATCATCAGCATCAGCATTAGGCTCCTTGTTCCTGTTTCGTAGTTCTCCATTTTGAAAGTACTTTAGAGTCTAAAGTTTAGACATTATCGTTCTTTACTGTTGACTTATTCAACCGATACCAAAATGGAGGAGATTATATATTCAATTTTATGGTTTTAGTCATCTTATGTTATTTTTTTATGATAGCTCGGTTAATAGCCCACCGATTTTGATGATTCTTATTTAGAAAGATATATCAATCCCCAGATGGCCCCATAATATTTTAACCATGATCCCCTCGGTGTACAATCGGTACTCGGTACTATATTCCATTAGTAATATGTATATAAATTAGTAATATGTTTATAACGGAACCATTTTGCAACCATTTGTTACCTTTGCAAAAAAGAATTATCAAGTCGCTACGTGCTACTCAATGAAATAGATTTAGTTTTTGTAGTTTTACAGCACTTAATTATATTGTAAACTTTATATTGGCGCTTTGGGAAACTGCATCTGAAATCAACAATTTACTAATACACTATTGTTATTTTGTTTCACATATTTAGAAGTTACACTTCTTTTGGCGCGTTAGGAAAAAATGATAAAGGTAAATTTTTACGATGCGCGCGCACACCGTCACGAAAAACCGACATGATGAAGTTAGCTATGAAGTAAGCTATAGATAACATTTTAGTTTTTAAAAAGATTTTTATCTCATTATG
>NJDC01011927.1:10511-23336 GCA_002245475.1 Calephelis virginiensis | reverse complement strand
GGCGATGGGCTTGCCACCTATCACATTGTGGGACTTAGTATCTTCGGCTAGTCGTGGGTGCCTTGGTTGTACCTCTGCCTACCTCTTCGGGGATATGGGCATGAAGATACCTACTTAAGATATTTCACTTTTCAACCGATACCAAAATGGAGGAGATTATATATTCAACTTTATGGTTTTATTTATTTAATGTTATTTTTTTACGATAGCTCAGTTAATAGCCCACCGATTTTGATGATTCTTATTTAGAAAGATGTATCAATACCCAGACGGCCCCATAATATTTTAACCATGATCGCCTCGGTATACAATCGGTAGTCGGTACTATAATCCACTAGTAATATGTTTATAACGGAACCATTTTGCAACCAAAAAATTTAAAATAATTATCAAGTCGCTACGTGCTACTCAATGAAACAGATTTAGTTTTTTTAGTTTTACAGCACTTAATTATATTGTAAACTTTATATTGGCGCTTTGGGAAACTCCATCTGAAATCAACAATTTACTAATACACTATTGTCATTTTGTTTCACATATTTTTTTTTAATTATGCATTCGGTTTCAATTTTACAGCGTCATTGGGGCTACTTTATTCTATATTTTTTATTATTGGTTTGAAATATAGTTAATATAGATGCAATAAAAGTAAACTTAGTTGGATAGTTTTGCAAAATATACATAGTGAAACAGCGCAAGCTCCAAAAGACATTTTTTTGAAGTTAAACTTCTTTAGGCGCGTTATGAAAAAATGGTAAGAGTGAAATTTTAAGATCCGTCACATAAAAGTTACAGTATGAAGTTACAGCAGGAAATTTCAAGATGCGCGCGCATCTGTTACACACGTGATTTAGTTATATGCAAGTGCGATTTATATTTTTTTCGTTACAGATATTTTTAAGTATACGCCCCCTTTTTTTTCAAACGCACTAGTTCAAATTTTCGCTTGATATCCGAGTGATTTGGTTGTGGAATGTTAACTACGTCTCTTGAAGTATGTAATCACAATGTAATAGGAAAATATTTATTAAACACGCATTACATGTATATCGGTTAATTCCCACTATTTTTAAAGTAATCAGAGAAATGTGTGTGAAACAGGGAAAATGTCTAACAATGTATTGACTGTGATCTTACGCTTAATTGACTATTGAACTTGCATTATTTATTGACATCGTAATTTTATACGGCCATGCACGCGTTTAATTAAGCTGACTATACACCGTACAAGTAGCAAACTTCTCAGCTTAAGCCTGTTTAATACTGTGCAAGTTACAAGTCACTGTTCCGTGTGCTTCATGACGCTATATTTATTATTATATTCGGTACATATATTTTATGTAGAAACTTCTTGAAATGCGGTGATAACATTTTATGTACCGAATAACGAATAAGATGTATCCTACTATTTTACCTACCAAAACAGAAGGATACACACATCTACATCTACGGATACCTACATCATGCAGGTATATAAAAAGTTATCCCCATTTTTATCTACTCTTATCAGAATATTTACATATAGCATAAACTTATTACATGAGCAGGATAAAAAAACAGACGCATAATACTCATCTGATAATTTGTAACACTTGTAGATTTACTTTTACTTAACCATCACTACTGGCAATAGTCACCGTGACGCAAAGCCTTACAGAATATGATTAGATATTTAGCTAAGTCACAGTGATGATGATTCTGTTCTTCGCCAACTAAATCTATTTTAGATGCATGCCATCTTTCAAAGAAAATAAAAACAAAAGAGATATAACATTTTAGACAACTCAGATTAGTCCGGACATGTCAAATGTCAATATCTGTAGAAGTGTATATATCAGATAGTACTAAAAGTCTTTGATCTCTTTCTATTACTTGCTTTGAAAGAAGATAGCGATAATTTAAAATTAGTTTAGTGATTGCACAACATAATTACCACCAATATCTTACGAATAAATAAGCACATGTGTTTTCAAAAGTGTAAAGAGCCCTTAATTGTTTAAATAATTTCACCGTGCATTAAATTTCTTTAATGTTGTATATGGCAATACTGAGGCCATTAAATTAGCTATTGCAAATTAATTACAAACTAGGTTTGCCCTAACAATAAAACAATTTATTAGCTAGACATATGCCGCTGGTATAAAAAGCTCTCATCATACTTGTTTATGAACTAGCCGACCCGAGCCAATGTGTTCCGCTGCCTGTTTTACTGCCAATTTTAATAACCTATCTAAGATTAAAGATCGTCCTATTTTAGATCAATTTCAGAAGAGTTGCCAGATAATAGCTGTTAATTTTCAATAACCAACAAAACTCTAGATGATTTAACTTTATCTGTAGATAGGTTGTTAATACTGGCCGTTAGTCGTGTGCACGTAATTTTGTTAGACATCTTTAAAGCACAGAGTTCACTACTCTACTGTTTTATTATAATAATAAATAAATAAAGATAAGTATACCGGACATACTTGTTTTTAAATATAAAAACAAAAATATTTTCTTGTTCGAAGTTTTGTGTTAAACTAGCCAACCCGGCGAAATTCCCATCCATCTACATTATTACTAACAGTTTGTATATGCGGAAAATTTAAGTATCGTTTTTCCCCATTTTCTTTGCTATTTTTCTGTGTTTCTTTTCATAAGAACCTTCTTCTGATAATAAATAACAAAGCAAAAAAAAATTACGTACTAGGTCCATCCGTTCAGTCGTGATGCGATAACAACGCGAAATAGGGATTCATTTTTATATAGCTACACTAGCCTATCCGGTGAACTTGGTATCGCTCTATCAGTTTGTAAGGATTAAATTTGTATATTTTCCCATTTTTTTGCAACTTTTTTTGCAACCAGGTTTTTCTTCGAACCTTCTCTCGATAGTAACTAACACGACACAAGAATTAGCAAAATTGGTCTATTTTTCAGACGTGATACGATGACCAGGCGAAATAGGATTTCTTTTTTATATATTTACTAGCCGACCCGGCGAAACATTTTTAAATTAATCAAATTTTAAAGATTAATCAAAGATTTTTGCAGACCAAATAAAATTTTGCTATTTAAACTAATACATTGAACAAACATTTTTTTGACAAATACATCTATTTAATAATTACAGAACCCAAAATTTTATTTGCCTCGTCTTTTCTTGGTTAACTTAGCAACAAAACTACTACTACTAATTAAAGAATAGTTTTAGAATTTTAAATAATAAAATTTAGAATATTTTTGCTTCGATTTTTTTATGATATTGGAAGGCATACAAGCAGACGGATTTCCGATGGTAAGAAATTCACGCCGCCTAAAGACACCAAAAGGTAGGAATGGTGCGTTGCCAACCTTGGGACGGGATGTTAGGCCTCGAGCAAAAGTAAGTTTACCGGCTACCTTATCCTTCGAACGAGAACACGTCAACAGCAAGCGCTGACATTATGGTGGCAGGAATAGGTAAGGCGGTGGTACTAACCCGGGCTAGTCGCTGCGAGACTCTCCCTCCTAGTCCGATGTCACGGTGTTAGTGATGCCTATGCTCGCCTTTTGCGAGATGCCTGGCATAGGAAGGCAGATGGTCTATTCTGCAAAGGAGGCCGGACCAACACGAGGAAAGCACGTTTTCTCGTGCACGGGACAAATTTCTATAATTTTTAAAAAAGCGGACGTTTGAACATCCTTTGACACAAATACGCTGTGAAGTGTGAACTTAAACATTAAAAATTTTCATTATTGTAAAAAATGATCATAATCATTATGTTGGTATTACATAATTTCTAGAAGCCAAAAAGTATGTCAGTTGTTATCGTATAAACTGTAACACAACCTGACATTTAAAAACAAAATGATTCTACTTCTCACCATAGTTAAATAATAATCATTGTTGTTATATTATGTGTTCGTTAACTAATTAAGAAATGTAATTTTCTGAGAAAATAACAATTTTTTTATGTTAACCTTACAAAAGGGCACAGAAGATCGAGTGTTTTTTTTCTACTTTCATATTGGTTCCTATGGTAGTTTCCTAACCATATTAATAATAATAATTAATTCGATAAACATGATATTGCTTGACGCAATCGAATGCTTTGGACAAATCAAAGAACAGACAGGGGTGCCTATTGCATTCTGAGAATCCTCCCAACCATTATAAATTTTCTTCAATAATTCCACACCAACATCGACTGTTGATCTCTTGTAAAACCAAAACTGTTTATTATGAAATAAATCTAATTTGTTAAAATGTGGTAAGATTTGATTCAATATAACTTTTTCAAATATTTTACTCAGGGTAGACAAAATAGATATAGGTCGGTAGTTGGAGGGATCAGAAGAACTTCCAAATTTAAGTACATGTATAACTTTACTAAGTTTCATCAGATCAAGAAGACAACAATTAAAATAAAACAAACAATTGAAACACGACAATTAAATACTATAGCTAAATATGTAGCAATAACATCTCTTAATGAAGCAATCGTGTTAAGAGTTCCCATAAGTCTACAGTAATTTTCAACAGCTTAAAGGCATTAATTACTACAATGCGATGCATCAGTAAACAAAAATTCGAAACTATTTTCACATTCGTTGACTTATCCCTTCAGCAATGATTCTGCAGAACTAAGAACTTGAGCACCTGAGTTAACAGCCACATTGGTAAAGAATTTTTCCAAACCCGTTGTTACATCTTATTCTTCTTTTATTTTCACATCATCTATCTGAAGTTGATATTCATGATTAAAAAATCAGTTTTTTTAATCTGCATTTTTCAGTTTCACAACATTTATGTTATCCCAAAATTTTATTTTATTTGTTGATTGTTTAATAATAGTTTTAAGTACCTATATTTTGGAATACTACAAGCTTAAATATATAAATTAATTTATATATAAATATATATTTATTTATTTATTTACTGACGTCTTTAAACATAAAAGTCTGATGGTGTTAAAGTAATGTGATTCATAATATAAAAAAAGACGGATTGCACTCTGGGAGTGCCGGCAGAGGTGAATACTTGAATATTAACGTTGTAAATTTTTGACATTTTTGAATAGTTAGGGAATAATTTTACACGAATTGCTTTATCAGTATTTATGCACAAATATTATTTTCATATCAATAACCTGCGTTTGGCTTGACAAAAACTCGCTAAACTCGCTACAACAAACATTGCTCGTTTATACATAAACCTTATTTTTAAGATGTAACAAATAGAGCAATGTCTGTTGATATTGTATCTGCTATCATTTTGTCTTGTGAGAATGTAATGGTAGGTATATTGCGGCGTATTATCCATTGCGAATCCTATACTCTTCGGAAATATCTAAGCAATACAAAAACAGCAATAAATCTACTTCTTATTTTAGATCTCGCGCCGTCTTATTCACGCATGCGCCTTGCGCCGTTTTACGATCTGACGCAAGTTCAGAAGTTTTTACCAATTCCAAAAAAGCGCGCAGCGCCGCTTAAGAAGTTTTTACTTCAAAAACTGGATCATTATGATACAACAACTTTGGTAATTCTTCTAAAAACACAGCCTCAATTTTTTCTAAACGATTTGCACCTGCGAGAAAACTATAACAAAATGTTTGAAATTATCCCATACAAACTGAAGGTGTAGATCGAAGTTTGTAAAAGCTAATATAAGTGGCCCTTTTAGCTGTTATACTTGTGGGCTCAAAGAAACTTAAAACTGTGCAACGAAATGGATTTCTCAATATTTTAATTTTAACCGTTGTTTCCGTTCTTTTAACAGTTATGAAATTGTCATAATTTTCGTTCCATAGTTTGAATATAACTATCGATGTAATGTATATTAATAACAAACTCTAAAACTTTATGCGTTATTAAGTATAACTTAAAACTACTCGTAGGATGTCGATAATATTTATGTGGGACCATCTCGGGATCAGCAATCTTCCGAAAAAAAATATGTTCAAATCGCTAAGTGGTACCTAATAAAATTGTTGGAGTCGGTTGTAGCAGTTCTAGTGAGCTAAATCTATATTGAGTACCCTTTTCGCGTGGTCATAGCATCACGCCCAGACGGAGTAGCTTTTTTTTGTTTTCTTGGTTGCTCATATGAGAAGGTTCTCATGAAGAGAACAACGAGGAAAATGGCAAAGAAATTGAGAAAAAAAATATTTTTTCAAGCAAGCAGTTAGTAGCTATTATTGTAAAGCAACGTGAAGTTCGCCGGGTTAGCTTTTTATGTATATGAAGGTTTACGAAATATCAATTAAGCAACATCACCTACCGACAGCAATAAATCAATAAACACAAGATAGAAGTAATAAATATTGATATAGCGGAAACCATGATATCAGTTTTGTTCCGCCTGTCCACTCGCTCCGTAATTCTAGACGTCTGTTTCACGGCTTTCACTCTCAGGGGTCGCGGGTTCGATGCCTCTGAGATGATGCGATAACAATACCATTGAATTGAACCAGCAAATTAAGCTTTGCTTCTATATATAACATGGAAGAGATCAAGAGGCTTTATTTGTATTACCCATTGTTATATAAACCAGTACTGGTTTGTGCCAATTACATAATAAAGATAATTCACATTATTCATTAATTGCTAATATATACATTTAACACTTATTTTTTGCATTATTTTCCATTTAAATAAAAATGATGTGAATATTTTTCAACATGTATTTAAAAATACGGTCACTGAAGAAGAAATAGGTTTTTGCCTTTTTCCTCTTACAGGTCAACCACCTTGGCAACTTGTATGGATTGAAATGTCAAAGTCGTGCTATTGTCGTGTTTCAGTTTAGAAGGTATTGTAATCGTTCTTCCCCGTGTTGGTCCAAGTCTTTTTGGAGAAATGACCATCTGCCTTCCTGTCATTCAGCTCGTAAAAGGCGAGCGTAGGCTTACCATCACTAGCACCGTGACATCTGACCATGTGGTAGAGTTTCGCAGCAACTCGCCCAGATTGGTACCACCGCCTTATCTATTCCTGCCGTCTAACGTCAGTGCTTGGGTTTGATGCGGTCCGGTTCGGAGGATAAGGTAGCCAGTAAACTTATTTTGGCTCGAGGCCTAACATCCTGGCGTCAGGTTGGCAACGCACCACCTTTAATATCTCTAGGCGGCTCTAGTTATCAGGAAATCCGTCAGCTTGTTTGCCTTCCGATGTCATACAAAAAAAAAATAGGTATATGTAAAACGCTTAGTACCAGTTTTTAATTTTATACGGAGATCATTATTTTTAGTTTTCGGCTCATTTAAATATCGTATGCAAAATAGTATGCCTATTTATATTTTAGCTGATTGATCCTTTCAGTTTAACCAAGAATTGGTTTATTTTTCCATAAGCTTTCCACTGACACAGTTACTAAGGTTAGATGCTAAAGTTTTAAGAGGACCGGTAAAGGGCAACAGAATACCAATATTGTACCAGGTGCCCTGATTTAGGCCCGCCACAAACTTTCGGAATTTTGTGATGAAGTTTCGTTTTGAAAAAAAATTAAACGCAACAAATGCGAATAAACCTATGGACCTTCCACACTTGTAACAAATATTCCGTGTGGAATTTGAGTGGATTTGTATGGAGTGCCTTGTTGTTCCGTAATTTCAAAATGGGATCCCGTAAAGGAATTCCGAATATACTCGTATTTGGCTGCCTTTATTTACACACAACCACCATACTTAATCACAACATAAGCAATGATCTTCAGGTTGCAAAAACAGCTAACTTAGCAGGAAAAACTTACAGCTTTAATAGATTACAAACAATGATCTTCAGGTTGTATGAACAGCTTACTTGTTAGATTATAATAAACCTTACGTGTACAGGTCTGGTCATCATGATAGTTGATACACTCACTCACACAAGAGGCTTAACAACCCGATATCTGGCTGGCAACGCATTACCTTTGGTGACAATGCATTTCTTACCAAAAAAATATTTTTTAATATATCATCAAAATAGCTCCATTTTCTCGACGATAGACCACCCTTATGTAACATTGTTGAACGCTTCTGTAATCTTGTCTAGTAGTCCAGCGTTGACTTTATGAGGAGTCTGTTTCGAATTCTTGTAGATTATTTATCTTTTTTTTATCGCCTCCGTAGTCTAGGAGTCGGGCAAGAAAAAAAATTAAAAACTTTTATTTTCAATTTAGACTTAGTGTCTCCGGCTAGTCGTGGATTCCCTGGTTGTGCACTGCCTAACCCTTGGGGGATTTGGGCGTGAAAATACTTTTTTTAATAAAGGCGACGTAGATAAGTGCCCGTTTGGCGACAAATAGCTCTTCGGGCATGCATGCCCGAAGAGAAGATGAACATGCTAAATTTTATATTTGAATAGAAGGAAGATTTGACTACTGCATATTTGTTCAATATTTATGCTGTATAAACACTATTCATAGTCGACACTTGATACAACTTCATTATTATAATTTGCACAAAATACTTTGACTCTTTCACATTAATTTAAGTGGTTATTAAACTACCGTTTTAGCTAAATACGTAATAGCTATAACATACTGTTTAACACCTTGTGGTAGTAAGTATGTAATCTTAATCACATATAAGTGATAATTTAACAACTTTTTACTACCAAGAAGCTCATAAGAGGCTATCATCACTTTGTTTATAACTAATACCGCTAATATAATAGCAGAGTTTTTGCAACAATTTGTCCAGATTTGGACTACATATTTCTGCCACCATAACGTCTTCGATTGCCACAGTCGCTTTCTGTCTCGATGGTTAGTAAACCTATTCACAAACCCACAAGGTTTCAAGGTCACAAGATTGGGTATGCAAACCTCGTAATACAGGTCTCCAGTCATCAGTGTTGTCCTGTCTCGAAGGTAGTATGTGCTCAAAAATCTTAGATTGGCAACGCAAGCAACTTGTATATTTTGCAATCAGAAGTTCTACCAAATTTCCAAAATCAGAATTTTTCTCTGTGGTCAAGCGGTCTAGGTGTTGGACTTGACTTCATGAGGTCCCGGGTTCGATTCCCGGATCGGGTAACAATAAGAAAATGTGGTTCTCCAATTTTCTAATAAAAAAATATTGCTTGGGATTGGATATGTGCCCAATTGGCGATAGGCTTGCCACCTATCTCATTATGGGACTTAGTGTCTTTGGCTAGTCGCGGGTGCCCTGGTTTAGCCTCTGCCTACCTCTTCGGGGATATGGGCGTGAAGATACTTACATACTTACATTCCGTCTGTTTGCTGTCTGACCTAGTAAAAGGAACTCAGGTCATACACCACATATTTCTATTACTTAATCATATAAAAAGAGGGTCTTTTAAATAAGGCTAATTTTTGAATGATGTAATAACATACTTACATATATTACATTAGCATGCGTCAATCTAAATCAGCTACCGACCAATTATTGAATATTAGAATACTTTCATCATTTATCTATATATTCATTCTATGTTTTTTTTATATAAATGGTCAGAGAACAAGCATACGGCTCTTCTGAAAGAGAGACAACTTAGAAACAGTTTGGTAAGAGATGTTAAAGTTGCGTCACTGTCCTGAGGTTGGAATACAAGGCCTGTTTGTGCAAGTCGGCCGGCTACCCCACCCTCCAAAACAGAACAAAACAGACTCATTATGGCGGATGGAATAGGTAAGACAGTGGATCCCTAGTAGTAATGAAAACATCTATTTTTGGGTTCATCCAACAACAAAATATGAAGTAGGTCAGTATACTATAAAATCCAGAGTCGTTATTTTTAGACAGTTAAAAAATAAATCAAATATATATTTGAGTAAGTAGAGTTTTTTTTCTGTTTCACAAATAGCATTATTTAGTTGACCAGGCGAATTTTGTACGACCTTAGTTTCACCATATATGATCCGCATAATTCCGTAAGGAAAATCGAAACGATTTGGAATGCGGAAAATGTATGGATTTTCAACGTCACTAATTTTACTTGCGGATTTTTTTTGAATTTGCTATGGAAGAAGATTCGTTTCGAATTTACGAAACAAAATTCCGTAAGCAGATTCTGAACGTTTGTAGCAAACCTTAATTTTGTGACACAGTCAATATGTTATGCAGCTAAGAACTATTCGATCACCTCGAGCTTATTTAACAAAAATCCGCATTGAAATCGGTCCAATCATTCAAAAGTTATGATGCCTCAAACACACACATACACTCTCTCCTCTCTCACTCACACACACACATACACACACACGCATACACACACTTCAAACTTTTAACACTCCTCTTTTTTCTGATAGGGGTTAAAATAGTACTGCTTTCCTGCTTTTCCATTTTTCACACGGTCTTATGTTCATGATAGCCTTGTCGTTAATTAAGAAATTCCTAGCATGAGCTGACTTTCTGCAATACCAATTTAGAGAGGTCCGGTTTTACTGGATTAAAGTAAGATTGATTAGAACTAGTCGACCCGGCGAACTTCGTTCACTTGGTACTCTATACTCAACTCGCTCTCTGCTCTTCATTGTCGTGAAGATATGTAGGTACGTACGATGACTTGACGTTGAAATATTTCTCTACATTTCGGATTTCAAGTTGTTTAGTCAAATAATACTGAATTGTCTTATGTCTCTAATTTCTAAACTACAAAACTTATAGCTTTAAAAGTACGACAGACTGTAAAGCACATACTACAAACCAAAAAACAAATAATTAAATCGGGCTTCACGTAAATTAATCATAGCCTATAACCTTCATTCTTTAGGATATTGGTGGTAATTTTGTTGCGCACTCACTAAACTAATTTTAAGTTATCCCTGTCTTCTTTCAACTAAAGTAACAGAAGGAGACAAAACACTTTTAGTGCTGTCAAATTAGACAGTACACGTCATTTCTACAGACGTTTAATCTATCACTCGGAAAATGTTGATTAAAAACATCACGATTAGACATGTCAGCACCAATCTGACACGTCTAAACTGTTCCATCTCTTTTGTTTTTGTTTCATTTGAGAAAGATAGCATGCATCTAAAATAAGTTTAGTTTGTGAACAGCAGAATCACCACCATTAAGTAAGTACTTACCAGCTAAATCTCTTTACAATCGGTTAAGTGGACAGACAGACAGTAAAATATTCTAAAAATGTGTTCTGCTGCCTCTTTTTACTCGCTTGCATATTTTTTTTAAATTTACAGAATGCACTTTTCTATAGTTTTATTACATGACGTACATATTACAGTACAGTACAGTATTTTTTAGATTACAGTATTATTACAGTAGGCATCTCGACATTGTTTTCGCGAAACATGTATGTCTAAAATTAGTATGTACCAACTGCTTTCTTGCTATACCCTATTTAAAGTTCGGTGAAGTTGTAAAAAATCGTAAGATTAGCAACAAGTTAGTCATTCAAAAAAAATACCCTATTATTGTAAAATGATAGTACTTTTGTATTGCTTTTGATTCTAGTTCATCATATCTATCTACTATAATCCCTCTCTCTCTCTCTCTCTCTCTATGTTATATTCATGGCTAAGTCCACATACCAACCACGAGTCTCGGATTCGATTAGTTATAGTTAGATAATAGTTTTTTTTAATGGCTAATGTGCTGCTAATCTCGCGGTTCTTACAACTTCACCGGACTATTGAAGCATAATACTACTCTTTATTCCTCTATAGAAAAGAGTTGCTAAAGATAGAATTCACTAGAAAATATTAGCGGAGATCTTTGCCAAGATTCACACTATATCAGTTCAACCACCAGAAGAGAATCATGTTACTACTGTTTTGTTAATAGGTCGCCTTTGTGGTCTAGCCGTCCGGTGTTGGACTTGACTTCATAAGGTATATATGTATGTGGTAATAATGGATTCGATCCCCTGGTCAGGCAACAAACAGTTTTTTTTTAATTTTTTAATAGAAACAACGTTACCCGGTAATGGAAGCCCGGTTGGCGATAGGCTTACCACCTAACATATTGTGGGACTTAGTGTCGTGGATACCCTGATTGTACCTGTACCTCTGCTTACCACTATGGGGATAGAGAGTGAAGTTTTTTAACAGATTTTTCAGTTACCAAGCTTTGGTGACGAATAAAATGCTTAGTCCGACAAGACATTATTTTCTATTCCTTCGTATTACGTACTGTTACTTAATCCATACAATGAGTCTCATTTGACCATATTTGTACCAATTACTCAACACCGTCGTGCTATAATTTATAATATCGTATAGGTCTATTAAAGTTACGTAAAGGTAATATAGAAAAGCCAACTTCTGTAAAGTACAACGAAGTACGCTGAGGAATGCATTTCACTCTCGTTCACCCAAGTCTCAAGCTAGAGCGATTTGATACGCGATATTTATACCGATTTTTTTATAAGGCGATTAACACACGGCGCTGCACACCGCCCCTTTAGGCGGTGAAGGGCATCTAAAGTTAGCCTCTTATACCGGACCGGTACCGAACAAACGAACTTCGCCCGATAGCACGGTGCTCAACCGCAGCTCCGCGCGGAAAGGCGGTGCATAACACACGGGACACAGTTCGTCATGTTCAGCACTTTAAATGATACCATGAATGTCTCATTTAGAGTTCTGCTTTGTAGAAATGAATGAACACAATATATTTTTATGTCTGTCTTTTTACTCCATAAAAGCCAGATTGTTGTCCATTTTTGCCAATAACCTTGATCAAACGGTCAAAAACAACCGTGTTAAATCCATCCGCACGGACAGGCGGTCTAACCGCTACGAAATCCGCCTTTTCGTTTCTGCCCGACGCATCGGTGAGCGGTGCCGTGTGATAATCGCCTAAAATTGATTCTAGTAAATTAATTTTCTGGTAACGAAATCGTTGTTTATTAACACCAAAATTATCATATTGCAAACCAAAGGGAAAG
>NJDC01011922.1:78951-91499 GCA_002245475.1 Calephelis virginiensis | reverse complement strand
CACAAATTCCATAATTATCAAGAAATAAACTAAATGATATTAAATTTCGAAACTTAGAGAAGTAAGATTTTTATTATATTTTTTTGACATTTTAAAAAATAAAAGGGCTGATAACGTGCAGGGCAGATGCCTGCTAGGTCATGGGTGTTGACCTTTTTATGCTATGACTCATCACAGTATACATTTCTAGCCTTACATGTTAACTGTTAGTAGGAGGGTTCACTAGCTCTCCTACTATATAAATGGTAGTTTATGAACACTGGCTTGGTATTATTTTATATCGTATTGAAGTATTTTTGCAGTATTTTTTGCTCGTATAAGAAAACTAGATGTTACTCACAGCTACGCCTGTGTATTAAAGCAATCCCGACCTGCTTAAACATAGCGGTAAAATTATAGTACCTTCACGCCCGTATCTTCGAACAATTAGGCAGAGATACGATCAAGGCACTATCCAAAAAAAAAACCAATTACCACAATATGAAAGCCTATTACAACCTGGCACATGTCCAATCTTGAGCAACGATGTTTTTATTAGAAAAATTAAATAAACATATTTTAAGTTATTCGAACTCGCGAACCGAACTCGGGTTATGTAATCAACGCTAACAAAGGATCACTAAACTATAGACTTTTCTCCGTGTTGATCCGGGCTCCTTTGTAGAAAAGACCAACTGCCGTCTTGCCGGGTAGTCGTAAAAGGCGAGCATAGGCTCATCCGTCACTAACACTGTGACATCTAACTAGGTAGAGTTTCGCAGCGACTCGCTCGAATTGGTACCACCGCCTTACCGATTCCTGTCGCCATAACGTCAGAGTCTGCCATTTATGTGTTTCGGTTCGGAGGATAAGGTGGCCGGTAAATTTCCTTTTTTTCGAGCCCTAGCATCACAGCCTCATGTTGGCAACACACCATTATCACCTTTGTTGTCTATAGGCGGCGTAAATTTCTAACCATCAGAAAATCCTTGTGCTTGTTTGCCTTCCAATGTCATAAAAAGGGAGGACAGTTTTACTACATTACCAGAAGCAAACCATAGGGTCTTCATATCCCTATGCTGACAACATTAAGATGTTTTACGTGAGAAGTCAGTGGACAAGTACACAGCTCTCTGATGGTAAGAGATAACCGTGGCCTATTGACACTGCAAGACATCACAGACAGCTCTTACAAACACCGTAGATGTTACAGGAGCGTTTTAGTCCTGCGGCCAGGATATAAGTAATTGTGTAAGTCTACCGGCTACCCTACCCTCCGAGCTGGAATATGACAGAATCATTAGCACGGCTGGAATAGGTAAGGCGATGGATCCCCAACCTAGGCAAATTAATTCAAAGCACTCTACCACCAGTGGTATTATTAGTGATGACTTATATTTTACCCAGTGCTCGCCTCTTACGAGCTTTCAAAGAGCCAGATGGTATATTCTACTCAACTGCCCTGAACCAACATGGAGAGAATTAAGCCTCTTGTTACATAGGTTTACCAAGTAATGGGGTCGTCACATCCACATAAATAAGACGTAAGAGGACGGTGACTTAAACAAATGAGAACTCTTTTATGATTTGCTTTGCCGGATAAGCGAATGAATGAGTTTTTAATACTGAATGACATTTATGTTATTAAATTCGCGATTTATTATCTATAATGTGATAGTTAGCGCAAAAAGCTTGCTAATTTTGTGTGGAATAACCACAATGGAGGGATAAACGATTTTGGAATTGCTATTATTATGACGACAATGACTATCATTTTTTTCTACTCCGTCAAAATGACGTAAGAGATAATGGCGGTAATTTTGATCCGCACGCTCTTAACTAATTTTAATTTATCGCTGTCTTCTTTCAGCAATAGTAATAGAAAGAGAAAAAACACTTTAAGTGCTGTGAGATTAGTATATATATGGTATGTCTGCAGACTTTTAATCTATTCCTCGGGAAATGTTGATTCAAAACGTTACGATTTGACATGTATAAATAATAATAGTGTTATCGATTCTGAAACGTCTCTCAAAATTTAGCTTTATATGTTAAGATACATATACAGGGTTCTGTATATGTATCTTTACGACCATATCTTTGAAGAGGTTGGCAGAGACACAACCAGATCACCCATAACTAGCAGAAGACATGAATTTATGCCACGTGACAGCAAGCCTATCGCCAAGCGGGCACATAACCACGCTGTTCAACTTTATTTTTTTTTTAATTGGAAATTCACATTTTTTATATTTTGTTTGCCCGACCCGGAGTCGAACCTGGGACTTCAAGTCAAGTCCAACACCGGACCACTAGACCACAGAGGCAATAATATTTTTTTGTATTTATTTAAACCTTATACAGGGTAACTTTAAAAGGACAGGCCAAATTTTAATAAAAGGGGGTATAGGAATAAATGGTATGCATTTTTAATAATATTGCCAAGTTTAAAAAAAAGAAAATTATTTATTTGCGGAAAATGTGTGTAAATGAGATGTTACAAAAATATTTAAGTATATCATCATATTCTACTACATTTTAGTGTGCAAATATTTTAATATTGATAAAAAAATAATATTTAATTACATATTCTTAAACTTTTGAGCCAGTTATTTATATTTATAACTAGTTTAATTATTTGACAAATGACATTTATTTATTTGCCGAAAATGTGAGTTAAAAGCTGTAACAAAAGATTTTTGTTAATACCAACATATTTTACCACATTATGGTGTGCAAATATCTTTAAAATTATACATATTTATTATTTAGATTTGTAACATATTATACTTTAAATATTTGAACAAAATTTTAAAATATTATTAGGTTTTACCCTAACTACCATAAGCTACCACCGTTTCCAAGCCTAGGCCTGTCAGGAGAAGAAACGGCGAAACAAACTGTAATATTTACTTTTACAAACATTAAATTAAATCAGTCCACCAAAATGCTTTACTAGTGATCACGCTGAGTCATATCTAGCGTACTAGATGACGTGTCATGTCTGTGGGTAGTTTTATGTTTAGTTTATGTTATAGCCACGCATGTTGCATTTTGCATCGGATATAAATTATTTTCTTTAAATTTTAATTTTTTGACAGATCGAAAGTGTTATCGATTCCGAAATGATTTTCAAAATTTGGCCGGTGCTTTAGATGTAACCCTGTATATGTATTTCAAAAATACAGTTACTTTAAAAATACTTACTCGACGTTTAAAACTTGACACTTCCGTAATCCTGTAACCTTTCCATCCAAGAATGTCACTTTGACTCCTGGCAGCTGTATAGGCAGTTCATCAATGATGAAAGGATCGAGCGCTGGTACTCCCAAACTTGGGATGCCTTTTGCGAAATCTGGAATTGCGTCTTGGGTCGCTTGTCTTAAGCATGCTGGCTCAGTGTTGTTGCACGGATGTATGAAGTCAGCTGGAAAGAACAAAAAAAATATTGTAATAAAGTGGCCATGCGACAGTCCAATTCATCCATAAAGGTATACCAGCTCCCACACGCGTCTTTGCCTGCGTGCCAAATCATACAAAAACTTTATAAATTGTATTCTTTGTGTTATTCTGATGCAAAAACTATACATACAGTATTGAAGTTTAATCTTTATAAGTTCAGCAAATTCGTTTTTTTTATATGTTATTGGAAGGCAAACAAGCACACTGATTTCCTGATGGAAACAAATTCACGCGGCCTAGAGACACCAAAGGTGGTAATGGTGCGTTGCCAACCTGTTGCCGGGATCAGGCCTTGAGCAAAAGTAAGTTTACCCTCCGAACCGGAACACGTCATGACGTTATGGCGGCAAGAATAGGTAAGGCGCTGGTCTAAGTAAAAGTGTAAAACATCCATACATCCCTACAAGCATTCTCGTTTATAATATGATTAACTGTTTACCCACGACTTCTCCAGAGTAGAATGGTTATGGTAGTAATACAAATATTCATCCGCTAATAAAGTCTCCCCTGTTAAGGGGCCATGTATGCTAAAATACGTCAGCAATATACTGTTTTTTTCATACAAAGCAATTATAGATCTTGGCGACAAAAATACACAAGATTAACATTAATATGCTTTATAAGACTAGTGTTTCCAAAACACGATTCATTTCACTTTGCTCGATAGAAAAAAATCAAAAAGTTAACCCTTTTTTGAAAGCAAAACCCAACTGTCTACTTCAATTATGAAAATATCGACACCAGATTTAACATAAACATAGGTAAGTACGTATTATACCTAAAAGATAACAGTTTCAGCTTTTAATTTTTTTTTTAAATTACTTTTATAGTGTCAAATATAGTGATTTGGCGCTTAAGACATTCAAAGCGCAAAGCTTACTTTAAAGCGCAATATTTCATAGTAATCATTTAACGGGGGAGTGCGCTGATTGGCTCTTCTGGCTGACTAAGTATGAGGCCTTAATGTATATGTTTTAGCTCGGATCTTTAGCTATATGCATAATACATACATATCTTCACGCCAAGTCCCTTACGGGGTAGGCAGAGAGTATCGAGTGCCAGACCTCACGATCCTGACAAACCTGTCTTGCTTCCTTCACATTCATAACCCTTTTTATACAAACACGCCGGTTTCGGAGACTCTTGACACCACCCTCGGATAATATCCGATTGATCTGATCGTGAAATGTCAGCCTTGGTCTCCCCGGGTACCTACATCCATCCACATTCGCATTGTATATCTGCTTTGTCAATCTTTCATCTGTCATTCTTTCCACATGACCGAACCAGCGGAGCATGCCCTTTCGCATTTTAACAGCAACACTTTCTTATATGCATAATAAATTGAAACAAAATCGGTTCAGCGGCTTAGCCCTGGATAAGCAATATACAGATGTACAGACTTTAAGCATTCGTAATATTAGTGTAGAGTGTGGATACAAATTGAGATATTTTATTGAACCTTGCCACCTGCCACCACGTACCACTCGCGTCTGCCCTGGTTGTGCCTATGCCTATCTATTCGGGAAGACAATTATTTCACAAAATTCTTTAAGCGGTTTCAAGAATATAGTAATAACCGTTTTGTAATAAGTGACATGTAAACGCCTCTACGGTCTAGCGGCCCAAGTATTGGACTTGACTTGAAGAGGTTCCGGGTTGAAATCCCGGGTCAGGCGATAAAAAATGTGGTATTTCCAATTTTTATTAAAAATATATTGCTTGTTTTATTAAATATTGGCGATAGGCTTGCGATCTATCACATTCTAGGACTTAATGTCTTCTGCTAGTCATGGGTGCCCTGGTTGCCCTCTTTTTTTTTATGATACTGGAAGGCAAACAAGCAGACGGATTTCCTGATGGTGAGAAATTCATGCCGCCTATAGACACCAAAGGTGGTGATGGTGCGTTGCCAACCTGAGGCCGGGATGTTAGGCCTCGAGCAAAAGTAAGTATACCGGCTACCTTACACTCCGAACCGGAACATGTCATGACGTTATTGCGGCAGGAATAGGTAAGGCGGTGGTACCAAATCGGCCGAGTCGCTGCAAAACTCTACCACCTTGTCAGATGTCACGGTGCTAGTGACGGTGAGCCTATGCTCGCCTTTTACGAGCTGCCTGGCAGGAAGGCAGATGGTCTATTCTGCAAAGGAGCCCGGACCAACACGGGGTAACCTGCCCTTAAAACCAAATAAATAAATAAACATATCTAGCCATATTTCACAAAATTGAACCTTACCCCAAAAATGCTTATTTTAAAATAAGCATTTTTTAAAATAAGCAAATAATTTAAAAATGCTTGTATTATAGGTGTTCGTCAACGATACTAATAAATAGAAATATTTTAAAAATTATTGGAAAAAATGTAAGAAACACCCAGACTCGGAAATACAGACATTTAAATAACCATCACACAAATGTCTACCCCCGTAAAGAATCAAACCCGAGCCTAGTTGGTTAAGCGAGACGTATACGCTAACCGTTCGATTAACGAGAGGGTCAGTGTATAGTAACGAATACCTACTCGTATAATGAAAGGTTTTAATTAAATAAAAATAACTACGCTAAAAAACCGACTTTAAAACTAAAAAGTATAGAATAATAAAGATTTAACATTAATTATTTACAACCCATTATTTAATTGTGTCATTTATTAATAGGTTTGAAGTCGGTGCCAAGCCTTAAACTAATTACTTAGTATAAAACAAAGTCGCTTCCTCTGTCCCTATGTCCCTTTGTATGCTTAAATCTTCAAAACTACGCAACGAATTTTAATGCGGTTTTTTTAGTAGATAAAATTATTGATGAGAAAGGTTTATATGCTTATTTCATAATCATGCGAAGCCGGGGCGGGTCGCTAGTAATTATATTATGAGTACGTATTAAATTGGCTTGGCATCGACTTTAAACCTATTAGTAAACTAGCTGCCTATTCCGGCTTCGCTCGGATGTTAATTTTTTTGATTATAACAACGCGGACAAACAACGTACGTACTTAATTTATATATATTAAGATGACACATATAAATAATGGGTCTTATCCAACCTTTACTTTTTTTTAACTTTTTAGTTTGGAAGCCGGTTTTTTTAACGTAGTTATTTTTATTTAATACCTCGAGACCTCATGAAGTCATGTCCGCTGAACCGCTAGACCACAGCGAAGAGTATTCTAACAAAAATTTAATTCAAGTTCTTAACCAGGGTGGGGCAAGTGCCCCACTTTGCCCTACGCAGTATGTCAAGGACTATGCTAGTGCAATAATACTGCAATATTTAAATAAAATACACTATTTGACATAGATGTCATAGATAAGCCAACCGGTTTAATTTATTACAGCAGTCTACTTTACTACTAAAACTAGTCATCTGGTGAACTTTGTATCACTTGACATTAACAGTAACAATTTGTATGTATTCTACTATTACCATTTCCCTTAAATTTTCTCGGATATTCTTTTCATATGAACCTCCTCCTGAGAATAACCGACACATTTTTTTCATTGAATCAGGCGTTACTTTACAGAAATCTTTTATAACAGGTGCAAACTAATCGGAGGATTACTTGCCGCAACAGATAGACTGCTTACGCGAAATTAGCAAAATAAAGGCTAATTTTGTATCTGTAAGCGGACACAATAAAAAGCGAAATTTATTTATCTGATCAGTAGTAATGCGAAGACTATGCAAAATACTCCGTATATTATTGACGTGACAACGTCTCATAAGCGTGGAGCGAGCTGCACGCACCAAAATCATGACTCATGCAGCGTTACCTCGCTCTGAGTCGTTCCATTTAAAGTTTGAAGTGCAAGTGAGAACGCGGAACGAGCGAAAAAAACTTATGACGTTGTCACGTTCAACTATCGTCAGTAAACTTTACAGACAACTGCTTTTTTATGATTATTATTGAATAAAAATATATATTGTTATTGAATAATTATACCCACATATATATTTTTCTTTTCCGACGCGGGATCTAACCAGTCATTTCAAGCCAAGTCTAACGCTTTTCCCTAGGTAGATAAAATCATAGAAAGTAATGTATTGATGACAACTGCCTTACGCATGTTAACTCCAAACAAATAAACAATCTGCCTCTTTTTTGTTCTTTACTTTATATCAATACATACAAATAATTAAATATATACCGGTAAATATAATACACATATATCCGGATCTGTACTCGGAAATACAAAGACTGATATTTATCACACAAATGCCTGTTGACATCGTCACACAAATGCCTGGGGTCAGCTCAGCTAGCGCAGCTGTACTCCAACCTCATAGTCTACATCATCATCCAGTTTTAAATACGACAATAGCATTTGACATCTCTACCTGTAGAAGATCTGCAAGACGAATTGTGTCTGCTTGTCTATGTTCTACCTTCTGTGCTAGAACATGACAAGGCTGAAATAGGACCTGGCAGAAATAGGTAAGGAGTTGGATCCTTATGAGGACAAATTGTAGCAAGGCACTCTACCACTAATAGTCTTGATGGTAGCCCATTTAACTTTGTTTCAGCCAGAGAAGCAGATGGTCTACTTTAAACTAAAGCCTAGTCCAACAAGAGCTGAATATCTCAGCCCATTATGCATCACCACCTCTTTTACTTAACCAGGTCACCTACGAAGACATTAAGTCCATTGAGAATACTAGCCAATCCGATGAACCTCGCATCACTGGACAATAACAGCTACTAACAGTTTGAATGGATTAAATTTTCTTGTCATAAAACGTTCTTTTTTATGATATAGGAATGCAAGCAGACGAATTTCCTGATGGTAAGAAATTCACGCCGCCTGGAGACACCAAAGGTGGTAATTGTGCGGTGCCACCCTGAGTTCGGGATGTTAGGCCTCGAGCAAACAAGTTTACGGCTACCTTACCATCCGAAACGGAATACGTCATGACGATATGGCGGCAGGAAAAGGCGGTGGTACCAATCCGAGCGAGTCGCTGCGAAACTCTACAACCTAGTCAGATGTCACAGTGCTAGTGACGAAAAGCCTATGCTCGCCTGTTACGAGTTGCCTGGCAAGGAAGTCAGATGGCAGATGGATGATCTCCTGACAATAACCAACACTACAAATAAAAGGAATTAGCAAAATTGGTAAATGCGTTGCATGATGCGAAATGACAACGCGAAAAGGGGATTTATATATATATAAAAGTATCTTCACGCCCATATCACCGAAGAAGTAGGCAGAGGTACAACCAAGGCACCCACTAGCCGAAGATACTAAGTCCCACAATGTGATAGGTGGCAAGCCTATCGCCAACCGGGCACATTTCCAATCCCGAGCAACATTTTTTTTTATTAGAAAATTGGAAAAATCCAATTTTATTTTGTTGGCCCACTCGGGATTTGAACTTGGGACCTCATGCAGTCAAGTCCAACACCCGGAGCGCTAGACCACAGAGGCGAATATACATTTTTTTTTCTCAACTTGCGATCGAACCTGGTACTTCAAATAAAGTCCAATACCAGACCGTTAGACCGTAGAGGCTATTCATAAAGCATTTCAACATTAATGTACGTTCCTAAAAAAACTCATTTATGAGCAATCCTTGACACTCCATTGCCCAATAAAGACTCCTCGCGTGCACCTATCGTGAAACACCGAGCGTGCTATTTCAAAACAAATTGTTATATGTTGGCTTAGTTACTTAATTTTATATCATTTATATCAATACTCTATTTGCTCAAGGATGTATAGTAGTACTATTTAAATTATGCGCTTCGGCTATATTCGTCAAGCTTCGGAAATTCGAATGTATTTTAAATATATCAATATAGAGTTGTTATCACATAATTAATCATTTCGCTTAAATTTAGATTAGCTCAGCCAATTTCAAAATAAAAGTATAAAGTGTGAAAAGAGTAAAAAAGCCGAAGCGCATAATTTAAATGGTAGTACTGTATGTTGCTTTAAACTTCATGATATGTTTACTAGGAGCCTATCCCAATTTTACACGGGTGGATAAACTACTGTTATACCTACATATCTTCCCCTTAAATCACTTTACCTAATAATAACACCGCATTAAAATCCGTTGCGTATTTTGAAAGATCTGAACATACATATAGAGACAGACAGCTGAAAGAGACTTTGTTATATACTATACTGGGGTATAATTTTTTTGGACTTAGTAACAAATTTATTAGTAACGAAACTTTTAAATTTATAATGTATATTAGTTAATTATTATAACATCGTTCTAACGGTCTAGGAGTTGGACTTGACTGTATAAGGTCCCAGGTTCGATTCCCGGGTCGGCCAAGTAAAGAAACTTTGGTTTTTCAAGTTTTTCTATTAAAAAAAGCTCGGAATTGGATAAGGGGCCCGGTTGGTGATAGGCTTGCCACCTATCACATTGTAGGACTTAGTGTCTCCGGCTAGCCGTGGGTGCCCTGTTTGTGCTTTTACTTCTTTGGGGATATGGGCGTGAAGGTCCTTTTTTCATAATATAAACTGAGGTCGTGAAGTGAGAGGGAGGGGAAAGTTCTATTTTAATATTTAATGTCAAAGTTATATGTATATTATAACTAGTGATCTCAAAATGTTTTTACACAAAAAAAATCAAAGTTTTTAGTCTCTTATTTTCTCAATCGCCTCTGTGGCCTAGCGGTCGGGGTGTTGGACTTGACTGCATGAGGTCCCGGGTTCGAATCCCGGGTCGGCCAACAAAAAGAAAATTGGATTTTTCCAATTTTCTAGTAAAAAAAAAACGTTGCTCGGGATTGGAAATGTGCCCAGTTGGCGATAGGCTTGCCTGCTATCACATTGTGGGACTTAGTATCTTCGGCTAGTCGTGGGTGCCTTGGTTGTACCTCTACCTACCTCTTCGGGGATATGGGCGTGAAGATACTTTTAGTTTCTTATTTTAATTTTTTAGGATTTTTTTTTTTATTCTTTTACGACAACGTTTAGCTCTTTTTGTCCTAAATACGTGGTAACTTTTTGGAAAATAGGGTACAAATTTCAACTGCAAATTCTATGGTCAGAATATGTTCTTTAATTCGTTGCTTTTTAATTGTTGAAGTATCTTATTTTTGAAGGTGCGAAAAATATGCATTAGGTAAATATTTTTATAAAATGCAAAATGGTTTCGCTAAAAACCCACCCCCTTTTATTTCCTGATCTCAGATCGCCATTATTTATTTTACCTTTAATTTTTGTTAATTTTTTTATCTTTTCCGATGGGTTTCATCCTTTTTTTTCTTGGTCACAGAAATTATAATATACATATAAATTGGATTCCAGTTTGAATGACAATATTTGTCATTGTAATGTATATTTTTTAAAACCATCAAAAAGAAGACATTTCATCGAATAAAAAGCATACTGAATTTTTTAAGAAAGCAAATATTTTGACACGATATTTTGCTTTATGTTAAGAGGCTAGTGTACAAGCATACTGTAGGCTCTCCAAATGGTCAAGATAACAGTGACATTCAGACGCTGCGACGGTGTCTGTGGCCACGGTGTACTTAAAAAAAGTGTTTTTACGCCCATATCCCCGAAGAGGTAGGTAGAGGCACAACCAAGGCACCCACGGCTAGCCGAAGACACTAAGTCCCACAGTGTGATAGGTAGCAAGCCTATCGCCAACTAGACACATCCAATCCCGAGCAACGTTTATTAGAAAATTGGAAAACCCCAATTTTCTTTATGTTGCCCGACCCGGGATTCGAACTGAGGACCTTACGCAGTAAAGTCCAACAACTAAACCGCTAGACCACAGAGGCGATTGATTTAAAAAAAAAAATTCAAGTCCACTGGCTATACTACCCTCAGGACTGGAATGTTTTATATTTAAATATAGCTTTTATCATTTCATTATGAATATAATATATCTTTTTTTAAAACATTAATGAAATATGAGGATAATCTGTCATTATTATCAAAACGGTCTATTATAGTTGTACTTGTAAACATACATTGCGGAACTTATTATGTATAATAATTAATTAATTATTATTAAACTCATAACATGTCAGTTGCTTATTGTTGCCAAATACTCAAGGCTACATGTTGCCTTAGTTGCTATTTTTTTACTTAAGATTTATAGCAATACTGTGTTACTAGATATGTTGCCTAGGTTACTAAACTTTATTACCAGTATGTAATTTATAACTATGCTCTATTTTCTGCTTAAGAATATGTTACCTAGGTTACTAAACTTTGTTACAAATATGTCGTTTATATAAGTACTATATTTGCTGCTTAGTGATATGTTGTCTAGCCTACTAAACTTTTATACAAATATTTCATTTATATAAATACTCTATTTGTTAAAAAAGGATATATTGTCTAATGTAAACTTTCTTATAATCGCCTCTGTGGTCTAGCGGTCCGGGAGTTGGACTTGACTGCATGAGGTCCCGGGTTCGAATCCCGGGTCGGCCAACAAAAAGGAAATTGGATTTTCCCAGTTTTCTAATAAAAAAAAATGTTGGTCGGGATTGGAATTGTGCCCGGTTGGCGAGAGGCTTGCCACCTGTCACATTGTGGGACTAAGTATCTTCGGCTAGTCGTGGGTGCCTTGGTTGTATCTCTGCCTACCTCTTCGGGGATATGGGCGTGAAGATACTTTATAAACTTTATTTACAAGTATGTCATTTATATCAACAGTCTATTTGCTGCTTAGTGATATATTGCCTAAGCTACTAAACTTTGTTACAAATATATAATTTATATCAATCCTCTATTTGCTGCTAAAAAATATATCATCGCCTCAATGTTTGTGGATTACAAAAACTTGAAACAGTTTTTACGCAGTATTGGTCTAGGTCTGGTAAGTAGGATAGACCATCTGCCTCTCTGCCATGCACCTCATAAGCGGTAAATTTAGGTTGAATAGTTCATTACCAATAAAACTTTAGTTACTTCATTCATATTATAAATGCGAAAGTTTGTAAGTATAGATGTATGGATGTTTGTTACTCTTTCACGCTCAAATGGCTGAACGGATTTGTCTGAAATTTGGAAGACAGATAGATTGTGACCTGGATTAACGTAATATAGGCTATTTTTAATCCCGATCGCACACCGGGTTTCTGTGAAAACGCGGGCGAAGCCGCAGGTAGCAGCTAGTTTT
>NJDC01011922.1:57223-77888 GCA_002245475.1 Calephelis virginiensis | reverse complement strand
TTGGACTTGACTGCATGAGGTCCCGGGTTCGAATCCCGGGTCGGCCAACAAAAAGAAAATTGGATTTTCCCAATTTTCTAATAAAAAAAATGTTGGTCGGGATTGGAATTTTGCCCGGTTGGCGATAGGCTTGCCACCTATCACATTGTGGGACTTAGTATTTTCGGCTAGTCGTGGGTGCCTTGGTTGTATCTCTGCCTACCTCTTCGGGGATATGGGCGTGAAGATACTTTATAAACTTTAATTACAAGTATGTCATTTATATCAACAGTCTATTTGCTGCTTAGTGATATATTGCCTAAGCTACTAAACTTTGTTACAAATATATAATTTATATCAATGCTCTATTTGCTGCTAAATAATATAGCATCGCCTAAATGTTTGTGGATTACAAAAACTTCAAACAGTTTTTACGCAGTATTGGTCTAGGTCTGGTAAATAGGATAGACCATCTGCCTATCTGCCATGCACTTCATAAGAGGTGGATTTAGTTTGAATAGTTCATTACCAATAAAACTTTAGTTACTGTAACTAATAACAAACAGGGTTACTTTGAAACGACCAGTCAAATTTTAATATAAGGGGCTGAAACTTAATGTTAATGCATTTTTAAAGGTTAATATTTAATATTTACTTTTATAAACATTTATTTAAAACAGTCCACAAAAAATATTTCAATTGTTGTCATGCTATGTCGTAAGTCATGACGTCGACAGCCTGCAATTGCAATTGCGGCTGGTGGGAACCTATTTTATGCTTTGTTTACGTTGTAATTATGCATTTGGTATTTTGCATTGGATAGAAAATATGAATCGATCTTTTGATTTTTAATTACTTCAAAATGTAATCCGCTTCTTTGGGGTTCTAACCCCAAAGTAAACTGTTCTAAAATTTGTAAATTTAAAAATATGTAAATCGTAAATAAAAATTGCGGAACCTTATTGTAATACAATAAAGTCGGTTACTAAATATTGCTTAATACTTTACTTGCTGCTATAGGAAATACTCGTATGTTACTCAAATACCTTTTTTTGCTCAAGGATTTCTGCTTGTTATTATATAAGCAACTAGCAGCCCATCCCAGCTTTGTACTATTGGACAAAATTCTGTATTAAACTTATAAACCTTCCTCTTATATCACTCTATTAGAAAACCGCATCAAAATCGATTGCATGATTTTTGTAATCTAAGAATACATAAGACAGAGAGCGGAAAGCGACTTTATTTACTATATAGTGAGGTCAATACCCTATTTGATCCTCAAGGATTTATAAAATTTGAATTGCCTTTATTGTTAAAATTAATAATGTACAATTTATTTCACACATGCTGGCCACATTCGCAACAGCGAGATCAGAGAAAGTGTGGGATTGAAAGAAACAGTTAATGTAAAAATAAGTATAGAGTAAATATAGATGTTCGAGGATGGTGTCAAAAGTTTCTAAAATATGCATGTTTGTGTGAAAAGAATAATAAATGTAGAGAAAACTACACAAGTAGCAAAATCGTTACACTTTGACTTAATACTCTCTGTCTACTTCGTAAGGGACTTGGCGTGAGGATATGTGAGTTTTAAATTATCGTCTAAGTAAATAAAATACCGACCATTAAGAAAACATTACCAGTTGATGTTTAATTTAAATTAAACATAATAAATGAAAACTTTTTTATGAATCCGATATAAAGTTTATAGAACATTCTGTATAAAGGAAGGCCGTTGCAAAACTCAGATTACAAACATCGCGCAAGCAATGTTTACGGCGGACGAACGGATAGATTCTTAAAGGTCTCAGCACACACATAAACTCGGAAAGGGATCGTCACCGTATCGCCGACAACCAGGCGTCGACTTACGGCCAATGTTAATAATGTATCTCAATCTAATTGATTTCAAGCAATCTAGATAGCTGCGTATCCGGCGGCCTATCCCATACCTAATTGCCATATTTATCCTGCCCACAGATATGTTATTGGCAATCGATAACATAAAAATGGATCAAAATATCAATCTTGGACAACAAGTTTTGGATTAGGATTGATTATTAAAATTGGCCGTTAATGTATGCACGTAATCAAACAGTATCAGCAGCTCCTGTACATCAACTGCCTGTTCCGAGGCGCGGAAATTACAATACGATTCCGATTAGTGTGCGTTGCAGTATAGAGTTTCATTCAAACAATAAAGAACGACTTTCCGAATTGGATATGTGTGCTGAGACCTTAAGACTGTAACGACTAAATAGCTAACGGGGAACTAACTCCTTTATATTATATTATACTACTGCGACATCATAGTAATTTTTAACCGATTCAAAAAGTAGGTTCTTTTGGTTTTTTTATTTGGTACTCCGTCAATAGCAAACCGATTTTGATGGTTCTTTTTCAAAAATGTTTTTGTTGTTTTGGAACGATTAGGAAATAATTTATAAGGTACTAACTAAGGTAAGGTACAGTAAGTACAATTTTCCTTAGTTCAGCCAGGATCTCGTTATATTCATTGAACTGATTTTGTTTAAAAACAAAAAGTATACACAGAATGTTACGAGATCCCGGCTGAAGTAACGAAAGTCACAGTATTAAATGCGACGAAAACAATCAGTGGTTTCTTTTTTTCACTTGAAAAAATGTGCAAATTGGACTTAGCTTTACATATTTTGGTAATGCAAATTGCTATCTATATATGGTTCTAATTATTTCTAAAAACCTGCATTCTGAGTAAATATTATGGAGATTGAATCTAATTTGGAATCTAATACTGAAGATCAACTTGACATTTCCAAGAATTTCGAGAGTAGGTCATTCATGAATCGTAGTCTACGATATTTGTCTCTGACTAAATGTGAAAGGAAGGAGACCTCGACATTCGCAACCTCTATGCTTTAAAAGCAGAACAGATTTTGTTAATTAAATTTAGATTTAATCATATATTATAATTTGTTGTTTCATTTCCAGCAAATATAATAATTATTTAAACTCGTTTTCCATAAAAAAAGCTAATTCAGCTTTTATCAAAAATTTCCATTTGCGTTATCATTATATAGTTAGTTTAATTAAATTTAGATTTAATCGTGTATTTTACTCAATTTTTTATCAATTTTCCTGTTATAATCATAATTAATTAAATAAAACCCGTTTCAGGGATTATCAAATATTTCCATGTTATCAAGATCGGAGATAGGTATTTCGCTATTATATTTAGGTTTAATCATTTATTATAATCAAATTTTGATTAATTAAAAGAGTATCCCGAAGCGGTAGGCAGATGCATAACCAAGGCACCCACGACTAGCCGAAGACATTTAGTCCCACTATGTGAATTGTGATAGGCCTATCGCCAACCAGGCACATATCCAAAAAAAAGAAGGCAACGTTATTTTAATGAGAAAATTGGAAATATACATTTTCTAATATTTATTTGTCGCCTCTGTGGTCTAGCGGTCCGGGTGTTGGACTTGACTGCATGAGGTCCCGGCTTCGAATCCCGGGTCGGCCAACACAAAGAAAATTGGATTTTTCCAATTTTCTAATAAAAAATGTTGGTCGGGATTGGAAATGTGCCCGGTTGGCGATAGGCTTGCCACCTATCACATTGTGGGACTTAGTGTCTTCGGCTAGTCGTGGGTGCCTTGATTGTACCTATGCCTACCTCTTCGGGGATATGGGCGTGAAGATACTCTACTCTAATATTTTTTGTTGCCCGACCCGGGGATCATCTCGGGACCTCAAGACCTCAAGTCCAACACCGGACCGCTAGACCACAATTAATTAAATATCTATCTGAGTTTTTATGTTTTAGATAAACAATTTACCTTTTAATAGCATTGTAGAATATAGTTTAATATGTTTATATGTATATATTACTTATATTAACATTGTTTCTTCATTCGATGTCTGGGTCAATTTATTTATTTACTAGCAGTTTCACGCAGCTTGGTTTGTACTGCACCGATTTTGATGAAACAAAGCCTATGTCACTCGGGGATAATGTAGCATTCTAAAAGTGAAAGAATTTTTGTAATTAGTCTAGTAGTTTCAGAGCCTATTCATTTGAAACAAACAAACAAACTAAAAATCAAATCTTTCCTCTTTATAATATTAGTATAGTATGGTATGGTATAGTTTCGCTTACTTGCGCTGCCTCGACGGCAATGGATCTCATGATAGATGATGGTGCTGATGATGAGTGGGACTGCAAATCTTACACAACCTCGGGATCTCGTATTCCGAAGCGACCCTAACTGATTTAGACAATCATGCCATTGTACTTTAGATATACGTTTTCAAAATCTGCTGAAAATATATTTATCTAAAGTTATACAGATGAATGTTAAAAAGGCTGTAATTTTTGACGTGACAACGTCACATAATTCGATAAAGCTGCACGCACCAAAAACATGACTCATGCGGCGTTACTTCGCTCTGAGGCGTTCCATTTAAGGCTTGAAGTGCAAGCGAGAGCGCGGAACGAGCGACAAAGAGGCACACTTAGCCTCCGTTCTTATGACGTTGTCACGTTCAACTATCGCCAGTAAACGGACTTTACAAACAACCGCTTTTTTAGATACCGTATAAGTATAGGTATTGCGTAACAAAGTAATTGGGACTCGCTCAGTTCGGATGTGAGCAGCGGGGTCAAGGCCATCAGTAAATATACATTATATCTGTGTATTTTGTGTCCATATCATTACAAATGGTTAACTTGGTTAAGGTAAGGCTATCCAAGGTCTTTTACTTTTGTTATTTGTAGGTATTTCTCGTGGTTTTTTCACACCAAATTTCAAAAGTTTCACACACAGTGTATCAAACATTTTATTGAGTACAAGAACAAGAAAATATAAAACAATGATATGATAAATAAATAATGATAAAATGATGATAAATAAATATCATAAATAATGATAAATAAAAAATAAATGATGATAAATAAATATCCCTGGACAAAATCACATAAATTGAATCTAACCCCAAAGTAAACAAATTATATGCTTGTGTTATAAGTGTTAGTCGACAACACTAATACATTTAAATATTTGAATAGATACTAGAATAAATTTAATAAACACCCAGACCCGGAAATGCAGACATCTAAATGTTCATCACACAAATGACTGCCCCCGTCGGGAATCGAACCCAAGCCTCCCGGTTGGTAGATGTAGTTAGGCGTGTACGCTAGCCATTCGACCAACGAGGTAAATGATAAAACCATGATAAAACTGATTAACAAATACGGAGTAAAGTACTTCAAAGTTCAACTTGGTATTATAGTGTTTATTCCTATGTAATATGAACTATAGTATCAATTTTTCCTAGTGATGGTCCGGGCTCCTTTACAAAATAGACTATCTGCCTTCCTGCCAGGCAGCTCGTAAAAGGCGAGCATAGGCTTACCGTTACTAGCACCGTGACATCTGACTAGGTGGTAGAGTTTCGCAGCGACTCACCCGGATTGGTATCATCGCCTTCCCTATTCCTGATGCCATAACGTTATGACGTGATTCGGTCCGGGCTCCTTTAAAAAAAAGACTATCTGCCTTCCTGCCAGGCAGCTCGTAAAAGGCGAGCATAGGCTTACCATCACTAACACCGTGACATCCGACTAGGTGGTAGAGTTTGGCAGCGACTCGCCCGGATGGTTACCACCGCCTTACCTATTCCTGCCGCCATAACGCCATGAATTCCGGTTCGGAGGGTAAAGTAGCCGGTAGCTTTACTTTTGCTCGAAGTCTAACATCCCGGCTTCAGGTTGGCAACGCACTAAATGGTGTCTCTACGCGCCGTGAATTTCTTACTCAATAAATCCGTCTGCTTGTTTGCCTTCCAATATCATAAAAAATCGACTCCAATATCATTAATGAGATCTTATGATTATTTTTAAATGAGTCCAAGATACTTTCAGATAATTTTTATTAACATCCCAGCATTGGTTTTTGAGTTAATTAATGCTTTCATTTATATGGCACCGTCAATGAAGTCGTCTAGATTTCTGAAATTTTGAACACTATTAATAACAACTCACACACGACTAGTCGTATCTTGTTAAAATTTGTATGGACCCTCCTTGGAATCGTGTCTTACCTATCCTTAAAAAACCATTAAAGTCAGTTAATTACCAGCAGAGTAATGGCGTAACAGAATTAAAAAAAATATATGATATTGGAAGGCAAAACAAGCAGACGGATTTCCTGATGGAAAGAAATTCACGCCGCCTAGAGACACCAAACGTGGTAATGGTGCGTTGCCAACCTGAGGCCAGGATGTTAGGCCTCGAGTAAAAGGAAGTTTACCGGCTATCTTACCCTCCGAACCGGAACACGTCATGACGTTATGGTGGCAGGAATAGGTAAGGCGGTGGTACCAATCCGGGCGAGTCGCTGCTAAGCTCTATCACCTAGTCAGATGTCACGGTGTTAGTGACGGTGAGCGTTTGCTCGCCTTTTACGAGCTGCCTGGCAAGGAAGGCAGATGGTTTATTCTACAAATGAGCTCGGACCAACACGGGGAATTATGCAGTTGAACTGATAATCTTCTCCGCTTTGGTGTCGGTTTTTAAATGTAAAAAGGCAGCGTACAAGCACACGCCTCCCCTGATGGTAGATAACCGTATATTATAGACACCATAGATGTTGTAGGTGCGTCACTGATCTGTTGCCGGATTGTTAGGTCAATTGCCAAAGTAGCCATTAGGGGAATCCTACCCACCGGACAAGAGCATGAAATACTTATTACGGTGCCAGGAATATGTAAAGCGCTGGACCCATGCAAGGTGCTGCACAGAACTCTACCATCAGTGATCTTGTTAGGTCATTAACCTGTTTCGCCTTTGCTCACCTCTTACTAGTTGCCAGGGAGGGCGGCAGATAGTCTATTGTAAACAGAGGACCCGGACCAACACGGGGAAAAGAAATATTTGATAGAATCAAACATATATCGATGCGGCTTGTCGACAATCTGACTCTTACCAAAGTTTTAATAATAATAATATAATAAATTATCTTAATTTCACGTAAATCTACAAGAGACACCTGTGACGCGTTTACACAATAATAAATCTAAATAAACGTGGTCGCACACTGAGAAGATCCGGCAAGAAACTCAGCGGGCTCGTCTTTTTTTTTTCTTATTTTAAAATATGTTTATAATCTATAATATAAAAATGAATCGCAAAATGTGTTGGTAAGCGCATAACTTCCGAACGACTGGACCGATTTGACTAATTCTTTTTTTATTGTGTTAGTAATTATCAGGAGACGGTTCTTATGCAAAAAAACGGGAAGTTGCAGGGAAAATGGAAAAAATAATACTTTATTATTTCCCATACTGAACGGGTAGAACGAAGTTCGCCGGGACAGCTAGTTATATATAAAAGAAAGTCGGGTTTGTTACCAACACTTATAACTCGAGATCTTATACTACACCGATTTTCATGGTTTCTAATTCGTTAGATTTGTCTTCGCCCCAAATAGCAGAATACACCTTAAAAACAATAAAAACAAATAAAATGTTACAAAAGATGAGTTGTAAATATATATTAAAGAAAGTCGTGATAGTTAAACCGATTAGGCTGAAAATTGATGATGAGGTAGCTCACAACCGGGATAAGGACATGGCATACATCTTATTCCTTACAACAGCGAGGAAAACAGGAAAACCGTAATTTTAATTTTTCCCATACAAACTGAACGGGCGGAATGAAGTTCGCCGGAGCAGCTAGTAGTTAATATTATCATTATAAGAGATTAGCACGAAAAACAATGAATCCCAAGCGGCCTTATCAGCTAAATATTCAGCAATAGTATAACAACCCTTTTCATTTAATTTACATTTTACACATTTCTTAAATTTATTAATTGGAAGTTCTTTCATATAATTGGGAAGTTTATTGTAGAACTGTATACATTGGCTCATTAAAGAATCGCTTACTCTGTGGAGACGAGACACATGCACGGCAAGATTATTTTCATTCCTTATATGCACACAGTGTATATTACAATTTCTTTTAAAAGAACTTGAATTTCTGTGAACATACATTACATTTTCAAAGATATACCGGGATGCTACAATTGAAATTTTGATTTCTTTTATTTTTTCTTTCATTGAAACTCTTGGGCCTAGGTTATAAATTACTTTTATGGTTCTCTTTTGTAAAATAAATATAGTATTTACTTCGGCAGAACTTAAAAACCCTTATAGTCTCCGTAAGGGCGTTGGATCTTTATGTGTGTCCTTGTTTATGTTTATGTCCGTTTTTTCCATAAAAACGTAATCACGAAACCTATTTTGATAAACAGAAACGGAACCTCGGCGTTTTCGAAACGGAATCCATGAAAAATCGATAGAGATCACCATTTCATTTTCCTTCATATGATCTGGGAGCTATTGTATCAATATAATTATCATATAAATGTAAGTATACAGTAAGTTATAAAATATCACGCGAGCGATTAACTGCTAGTTCTAATGAATCGCTGTTTCATTTTGGAATCAATTAGGATGAAAATTATAATTTCAAGCGCTATTTAATGTTGTTAAGAATTTTTAACTTTGTGCCCACATAAACATTTAAACCTCCCACAAAACAATGCATTGAGGTTATCTACCGACGTGATCTTAATCGCTGGGTATCTATTTACAACTGTTGGTTTAGTAAGTCACTATTCATACGAACAGTAAAACTTTGAAAAAAAGCTCCTGTAAAAAATATTGTCAAGAAGCTTGGGAAAGGGAGTTTTTTAAGAAAAGTGAGTAAACTTTTCTAAAACCAATCGTATCAGCCACTGAGTATGTTTCAGGTGTCCATGGTCAATAGTGATTATATTCGAGGTATCCTGTCTGTCAAAATACCAACAGGATAACAGGAACAGGATAACATGATACAGGATTTAGGTTAGGTTTAGGTTTTGGAAACTCTTGACCCAACAGTAGAGTAATACCCGAGCAATTTGGTCATAAAATAATAAGTTAGGTCTTCTTGGATTCTCATTGCATATCTGTTTTGGCACTCTTTCCACATATCCTAACTAACGGAGCATGCCTTTTTTATTTTTACACCAACTTTTTCTTTCTATCACACTTTCACTCTGATCTCGCCGTTGCAAATGTAACCGGCGAGTTTTGTATCCGAGTTTTTCGTAGTGGTTTCATTTCAACCACATTTATCCTTTCTTTCTCTTTTTGACACACTCAACTCTCTACTCCATAAATGAACATTAGGATATGCGTAGAAATATGCAAAACGAATCTAGTACGAAAACTGACCTTGAAGTAGCTTACCCAACGATTTATTCACACTGTTCCCTGCATACACTGCTTTCTACATTCATCGTATACCTTCCATTTCTGGTCAAAGTATCACTAAGATAAACAATTAACTTATTTGGAATACGCGCTATATAATATGCTAAAATCGGGTATTATGCGAACGTGGTATGAAAAAGAGTCTCCAAAACAAGTGGTTATAGGATAAAAGTATTGAATATGATAGAACATTGGCAGGTTTTTAGAGTCGTGTTCTTTTTCACATTATGCTCTTTGTCTATCTCGAAAGGGGTTAGCGTGAAGATGTGTATTTGTGTGTGTAAGTGTTAAATACCAATACGTATTACTCTTTAAATTCTGTTTTAAAAATAATAGTTAAATACAAAACAATGAGGTGGTTGTAACGCTTCTTGATCCTAGACTATACGGAAACGAAGTAAATTAGAAATTCGTTAAATGCATGCCAAGGTCAACAATCAGGTATAGACGTTAACACACTTGTTTGAGTACAATGACTTATGCAATCCATTTTTTAATTTGTTACAGAATCTTGACAAAAGTAAATTGTGAAGGCCACGCTGCCCAATTTGCACATTTGTTAGGCCGCACGGTAATTGACTCTTAACAACTGTTATGATAATAAGGTTTGATTATTCCAACATTAAGTGCCGTAATGAGCTTAAAAGAAGAGTAAAATTCTATGTTTAGGGTATCATATTTAGATTAGATACTCATGTCATATCTTTATTGAAAAAAAAAATATAAAAATGTTTTTTATTCTATGCGCAATGATTACGCGTGTCATATCTTCATTCAAAAAAAAATTAACAGAATGGCTTTTTTTATTCTATGCACGATACTGATACTTTGCGTATAGAATAAAATGATACGTTAATTCCTTTCTTTAAAACCACTCTCCAAAACTTGCAAGTTTGTTTGCTAGGTTTGCAAGCACCGGGACATTTGGCACTCGATACTCTCTGCCTACTACGTAAAGGACTTGGTTAGAAGATGCGTGTGCGTTAATCCCCTTATGCGTAATAGAATAATAAATACTACAGTTACTATTATTACTATACATTTTATATTAAAATTGACAAATTATGAAAAACGGATATAAATAAAAAAAAAATACGAATTCGTCATAGAAACTGGCAATGCAACATTAATTATAATCACTTTATTTAAATACCATTAGAGTCATTGCTCTACTGTCATAACTCAATAGCAAAAATTTTGTTGTGAGAGTTGTGTTTCTTCTTTCATTTATGGCCTATGTGGCTTTGGTGTGTATGTGCGTATTTTTTTCTTTTATATCGGAATATGAACAGAAATTGTGTGTGACAGTATAAGTTTTCTATCTTCTTTCTTTATTCTAGTTTAACTAAAGTTATACATTATTTTTTGAATTTTATACAAATTATTTAAACAAACGCATATCAAAGAATACAAGTACTTAAAAAGTTATTTTACATATTATGTTGCCAAAATTTAAATACCAAAATAGCAAATATTAATAAATGAAATAGTTTAAACGTCCCCCTTAAGTTTAAACTGCTTTAACTTTAAATCCGACATTATAATATTTAAAAATTGTGTAATATCTACACTGAAAATATCTTGTAAGAGGTTACACATCATTTTTTTATATTTTTTTTTAAAACCTTATCTTTCCTGTTTAAAATCTGTCAACATATAGAAAATAATAAATATAATAATTAACAGTTAAAATAAAAACTTACGTGCAATCCGGGCGGATATATCAACAAAGTAAAACACTACCACCAAAGCAGCGACAAAAAATCCATATTTTTCACACATTGTCATATTAAAACATCCAGTAAATAAAATAAAAATGCGGTTAACTATACCAGTCTTTTGGCCACACTGACGATGACCTTCGCTAGCTTTCTTACTTCTATGTAAATAAAAAAAAATCCTTTCTCATTTTAGATTGCATAAATACAATAATTAGCTAATTCGAGTCCGGTTTTGATGCAACACTGACTTTTAATCCGTTTAATGTTCTTTTATTTAATGCCTCCCGACTTATGCACCAAACTGTATGCATTCAGAAGCAGGCCTATTCTGAACCAGTGGAGTAACTCAATCGTGGCAGCGCTGTATTGGCACATAGTTTCCGATTTTAATATTGCAAAATATTAAAGACTGGTCGTTTCCACGGCTTTGCGTAAAGATGATATTCCAGCGTAAAGATTGTATTTTTACCATCTTAATATAAAATTCCCGTGTCACTATGTTAGTTACGGCACTCCTCCGAAACGGCTTAACTGATTCTCATGAAATTTTGTGAGCATATTGAGTAGGTTTGAAAATCAGCCAACATCTATTATTCGTAACAAAAAATAGGAAAACAACGTCTGCCGGGTCAGCTAATGGTTCATATTTTTAAATAGAATAGTTAGCTTAAAATGTAAACCTGTTTCATTTTTTGACATATTACGTTTTTTATATCACTTGAAGGGGAAAGTAAAATACGAAGGCTGTTTGTCTGAAATTTCATATTGTCAATCCATACTAATATTAAAACTGCAAAAGTCTGTCTCTCTATCTGTTGCTTACTTATGACTAAACTACTTAACCGATTGTGATGGAATTTTATGCGCACTTAGGTTCAAACATAAGCTATATTTCAAATTCAATCCTCAAGAGCAATGTTCCCAAAGTGGGCGATGACACCCCCTTGGTGGGGCTGGGATCCTGGGGGTGTACGGACCTTGAAAAAATTGGGAGGCGCTGATATGGTTTAAAGGAGCGATAGATAATTTTTAACTTCAGATACTTTAAATTATAAAATTAACGGAATTTAAATCCCTTCTACCAATCAACTGCCATTAATGAAATTCATATGAATTTTATCTTATTTTATTGTATGAATATACTTAAACTAATAAAACATTAAATACTAGCTACTTGCTGCGACTTTTGTCAGCGAAAAGTAGTTACGATTTTCATTAAAAAATTTCATCCAAATTCAATTAAAAAAAATAAATTATGTTTGTAATCGGATCTTTAGCTATATGCACATCAAATTTAATCAAAACCGGTTCAGCGATTTAGCCTTGAAATAGCAACAGACAGACAGACTTATTTGCATTGCGTTATCTCAGATCGCATTTAGTATGGATTTATTATATTTAAAGTGTTTGCAACGCGTTCTTTCAGTCTTCAAGTGTCACACCCTAGATCCTCACATCCGAAGAAACGTATTAAAAACTGGTTGAACCCGTGATTTCGTTTGCAATAGTATGCAGTGAACGCGAACCCGATTTCAATTAGTAAATCGTCATAAATCGTTATAAACAGACAAACTTTCACATTTAAATGGTCATTGACTAATATTTTGTTGAGGTTATCTATATATCAATTGTGATGTCAAAACTTTGGACCCCTAGTTACGAAAATTGAGTGAACTGAGGAGTATGAAATATTATGTGTAGGAGAAGTGCAGAACGCTAATATTATTCAATAATAATGCTAATAAAGTACATAAAATCAATAAATAAAACATTACCCACACTACCACGCATTTGACACACAGAAACAAGTATTTTGATGATAACGATAAAAGATCACAGATGGCGCACTAAAAAGGTTGGAAACCTCTGCACTAGGGATTATCATGGAGATGATAGTTTGAAAATCTGTTCTACGTTGCTTATATTTACCTCATATATTATGTAAATTTTCGTTTGGTAAAGTGGAGATCAAAAATGGAAAATTAATTATTTATTATTAAAGAAATGTTTGTAATTTGCTATTATTATGTTCAAGAATACCTATAGCACATTATCTGGGTGCTGATAATGTATCTCAGTTGCCAACTCAAAATAAAAAAGTGTACATTAAATAGCTGTCAAATGACGTCATTTGTGTTTGCTGTCTCTATTGTATTTCTGTTGGTCGCTGGAGATTGCAAATATAAAACACGTCATTTGACAGCGACTTGACGCACAATTATCCATTTTGAATTGGTTACCGAGATACATAATCTGCCGTCGAATTTTTTTCATTATTAGTGAATTTCGTGTTGACATTGAGTGAAATTAGTCAATTTTGGTGGCATTTTGTACAATTTTGTTCAGTGAAAGTACACAAATGAAATAATCATAAAGAAATAAGTGTATCGTGTATTTCCGTTTCGTTGTCGCCAAATCTCATTACATTACATTAAGGCCACAGCTTTACCCTAGAGCCATGAGTATAGACATGAGTTACTGTCGACTTATGACTAATTACAATTGATTAAAATTGATATAAAATTTGATGAAAGTGTCTACTTGACTAATAGCAAAATACTAACGTATAGGCCAAAACCTAAAGAAAGAAAGAAAAGAGTAACCCTAAGTACTTATCTCATTTTTTGTTCAATTTTCCCGTTCAGGTCCACACGATAAAAATATAAAAAAACGGGATAAGTTACAGAATAAGTTTCCATTGATTTGACTTTAATTGGTTGTATATACAAGTGTGCATAATATATCACTTTGATTGATTTCAACACGTAATTATTCAATGTTTTCCATTTGATTGTGGTTATAAATCACGATATAATCTTTATTACCCTGTATATTAAGAGGGGTTTCTAAACCTAGGGTATATATACTCGTAGTTCAATGGGGATGTTGTTTTGTGTCGGTGTGAGTTGATAGTTCATTACTGTTCTTTTTACCCCCGACGTAAAAATAGGGGTAAAGGCGTCTTTACGCTCATATACCCGAAACGGTACAACTAGCAGGGACTGAACTCGGGATCTCGTGAAGTCAGGTCCAATAATCGAACTACTTTACCACATAGGCGATAAAAATAGGAATGTTATAAGTTTTAGGTGATTGTGTGTGTCTGTGATATCAATACTTTTAAACGGATGGATCGAAGTCGATGAGGATTTTTGTTTGAAAGGTGTGATAATTATTATTCTAAATTATTTACATTACGGATAGGTTCTCTTTGGTCGTTTTTGTAGGAGTATTGTTTGATTGTAATTTTATAGTTACTAGTGGTCGCCCATTGGTCGAAATTCGACCATAATAAATTTTAATATCTTGTTGATAAGAACGAAATCTTCATTTTCCAAGGCCAACTACTTTGTTGCCAAACTTTGTAGTGCGCCCTCTGTGATCTTCATCATCATTATAGTTATCATTTAGTTATCATCAATATATTTGTTTATGTGTGTCAAATGCACGGTAGTGTGTGTAATGTTTTATTTATTCATTTATTGTACTTTACAAGCATTATTATTAAAAAATATTCAGCTTCACATAAACTATAAGTATGTCAAATTTCATGCTCCTGCGCCTGCGCAATTTTCGTAAAAAGGGGTCCAAAGTTTTGGCAACACATATTAATATATAGATAATAGTATATTATATGAAAAAATGTTCCTGAAACAGAGGTGTATATTTATGAATTCTATGGGATAGTTGTATAATTTGGAATTATAGTATGAAAATAGTCCCATTTCGCTGATCATACTAATACTCAGGACATAGTAATTTCCGATGTAACACTTGCTTTTTTACTGGTTGTGCTATAAAATAGGAACATTACAATAGCGATCATCTACGTTATGGTGCCATGAATAATTAACTCCTTTGCGGTCTAGCGGTCTGGCATGGAATATTATGGGTTTCGGGTTCAATCCCGGCTCGGGCAACAAAAAGAGAATGTGTTTTTTTCAATTTTCTTATAAAACACCGTTCCCCGGTATTGGATAAGTGTTCGGTTTGCAATAGGCTTGTAATTCGACATTTTTGGCTAGTCAAGGTTACCCTGATTGTAACTTTGCCTACCTGTTCAGGGAAATGGGCATGAAGATACATTTTTTGTATAGTAGTTTATGCTTATGGCCGGAGTCAACATTCAGGATACCTTTTACCGCGGGAAAATCTATTGTTCTCTTCAGTAACTATGCAAAGTTAGTCGAACATGCGTAAGAAGTCGCGGGCAGCAGCTAGTCCAGAATAATTGCAAAAAGTATCTTCACGCCTATATCCCCGAAGAGGTAGGCAGAGGCACAAACAGACCAAACCAATCTCCCCCCGATCATAGAAGACCTCGCCATGTGTTATCGGATCCCCCGGACCCAATAACCGCGGCCAACGCTATTCTCCCAACTTCAAACCGGAACACGACAATCTCACATCACCTTAACATAACACTACACCGTCGCCGCCGGTCTCGGCGACGAAGACCTCTCTTGCGCTCGGCGCCTAACGCCGAGCGACGAGCCACAAATACTCCTCCACCAAGTCCACACAGTGACCAGAACGCAGCACCAAGTCGAGGTACGGTCTCCCGGGAGACAGCCCTTGGTGCTGGCGTTGTAGGTAACAGCCCAATCCATCTAAATAATGATGTCTCGGGCTGAGCACTCTGCTCGGCCCACAAAGTTCGGTGAAGTTGTAAAAAATCGTAAGATTAGCAACAAATTAGTCATTCAAAAAAAAAAAAGACCAAACCAACCAGATACTAAGTCCCACAATGTGATAGGTGGCAATCCTATCGCCAACCGGGCACATATCCTATCCTGAGCAACATTTTTTTTATTAGAAAATTGGAAAAACCCAATTTTATTTGTTGCCCGACCCGGGATTCAAACCCGGGACCTCATGCAGTCAAGTCCAACAACTGAACCGCTAGATCACAGAGGCGATAATAATGCAATATAATAAAAAAGCTATAGTACTCACTATTATGTAAGCCAATAACAAATTACACTAATAATTGTAAACGTCAAGATGTAACAACCCCATCGCTATTTATTATTCCACTTATGCAGTCAATTAGAACTATGTGGCAGAGTGCTTTGCAGCATCTTATCCATGTTGGTAGCATTGTTATTTATTCTTACTGCCATAATGGCTATCGTGTTCCGGTCCGGGGACAAGGGTAGTCGGTAGACTAGGACAATATTGGCCTAACACCCCGGCCACTAGGCACCGACTTACCCAGTCGTGGGTGCTCTGAGTGTAACTTTGCCTACCCATTCGGGGATACGGGCTTGAAGATACTTTTTTGTGAATAGCTAAGTAGGTGTTTCCAATCGAACAAAAATATTCAAGTCTTCGTTATTATTAATTGAACTTATATATGGAAATCTATGTATAATTAGTGTCGTACATTAATCAGTGTTTAAATAAACCTTGAAATGACACAGTTTTGTCACTGTTCGAGCTTTGTCTATCAGAATCAGAATAAAAAAAAATATTACTCACGTGGGACATACAAGTCGTAATTGTGCGCTTTGACTTTACATGAAACCGAGTCGAAACCGTCTTTATTAAATCTCAACGCTTTATTGGTTATGTAACCAGTTGACGATAGGGTTGTCACCTATCACATTGTAGAACTTAGTGTCTTCGGTTTGTCGTAAAACGGGGCACGGTTGTGCCTCTTGTTCGAGGATATAGGCATGAAGATACAGTACTTTATTAAATCATAATTATTTACTCATATAAATAACCATTTCAAGATAACCATTCATAAAAAATATTTTACTGCATTTTATTTAGCAAAACATACACACACACACACACACGCGCGCGCGCGCACACGCACACACACACACACACACGAACGCACAGGCAAATGGCACATGGCACATGGTAAATCAATTCTTTTATATTACAACTCATTTTTTATACTACATAATATAGCCAGTGTTACTTAGAAATTAAATACGATCAGCTTATCTTTATAAAAACATAGCGTAGGCAAAAAAGGAATTTGATTTAAATAACGATATTTAAAATTAAAATACAAATATAAACCAACATTCTTACATTAAGTTTGGTAATGTTAGTAAAATAGTCTTGCTACTTCTAACAAAAGCGTATTGGAATAGTTCCAAGGGGGTCGTTCTTATTTCACGTGTCAGAAGAATTACACAAATGGAATCGTGGGATCTGAAACCTTAATTGAACTTTACATTTAAGGTGGACTTTCGAAGTTAGCGTTAGCTGCTTTCGTGATTACACGTTGGTGGCTCGGCGACAAATCCAAAGAGTAAAGTAATAATAGGACAAATCATTGAACTACAGTAGTACTATTTAAGTTATGCGCTTCGGCTATATTCGTCAACTTTCGGAAATCCGAATGTATTTTAAAGATATCTATATAATGTTGTTAATACATATAATTAATCATTTTGCTTAAATTTTGATTAGGTCAGCCAATTTAAAAATAAAAGCACAAAGTGTAAAAAGAATAAAAAGTGTAAAGCCGAAGATCATTATTTAAACGGTAGTACTGTACGGTACTACGGTACATTCAAGATTTTCGGGCTAGATGTTAGACAGTATAGTGTTGATAATTATACATTATATAAAATATAAAAATATAAAATATAAAAGTGTCGATAATTACGTTGCGTTTTCCATGATCAGGTATCAATTTTAATGGTGTTTTAGAATAAAAAATCAACTAAAATAGAATAAAAGTTATGAAAAAAGCACTTGATTAACAAATTTCATTAACTCAAAAATAATAGAGATTAAAGTATAAATAATTATCTAGTCATTTGTTCGTAATTATTTCAACTTCTAGCAATTTATTTTTTTAATAAGTCGATAAAGTTTGTTGCGATGTAATAATCAAATTAGTATGAACTTTATATTACAGACATTAAGAGAATCAAATGTTATAAAATAAATAGTAAACACATAGATGCACAAGATAGTTTTTTTTGTAAGTCTTGTATAAGTATATATTATAATGCCCATAAATAAATATTAATAGACAAGTTACTCAAATTGAACCTAACCTCAAAGTAAGCAAATTATATGCTTGTGATATGGTTATTAGTCAAAGATTTTTATACATATAAATACTTAAATAAATACCAGAATAAATTGAACAAACACTCAGACCCGAAAATATATGCATCTAAATGTTCATCACACAAATACCTACCTACCTGCCAACATCAGGAATCGAACCAGAGCCTCGCGGTTGATCAGTGTAGTTAGGCTTGTACGCAAGCTACGCGACCAATGAGGTGGTGAAAAAAAAAATTAAACTAAAGAAATTAAGCAAGTAATTTTATACGCATTTGTTTGCTCTCTTAGTTTTTTAAAAAACTTTCATATTTAAAAATTAGGTCTAATAAATTGAAATGACAAAAACGTCAAACTTTCATTGACATTTCACTTTAATAGTTTACCTTTAGGTCGTATAAGTGAAACAATGAAATAGAGACATACGAAAACCATATATTTTTTTATATATTTATACGAATTCAAAATTTGTCACTTAAATGCACCGTTTCTAACGCCCCATTATTTTCGTCTCATCTAAAAACATATTTAAATGATGTTCGATACATTTTCATTTCACAATTATCTGCCACCAAAGTACCAGCGAAGCGAGCTACTAACGCTTGTTTCAAAAGTCCACCTTTAATATAAGCATTTGTAGAATATCATTTTATCTTTAGTTTTTATTAGAGCTGTATGTTTTTTGTTATCAGAAAATTGTAAGAAATTCCTAAATTTTAAGCACTACAAGTAACTTGAGTATGTGAAATGTGAATAAAAGAAGATATTATGATGTCGAATAGGAATAAAAGTCAGCATGTGCCGAAATATCCCCGGCGCCAGTTTCAATTGTGGCACGGGCATATGAGAGACCTAATAATGTCAGGAATGCAGTGCGTGTTGAATAAAATATTAAAACTTTATTATTTAGTTAGATTCTATATGCAGTTTTTTTATTTCTTCATGCAGATTATTTTGTGATTGAGTAAAAATTAAGTTTTTTAACTTCGGGATATTTGAAATTAATGTAAAGGAAGCCAGGCACACCTGTCCGGATCGTGAGATATGGCATTCGATACTCTTCGCCTACCTTGTAAGAGACTTGGTGTGAAGATGTGTATGTAGTTTTAGTTTTCGGAAAACATAACCTGTCTTGCAAAGTAAGTTAAAACCCTGCATTTATACTTCATATTAGAAATGCGAAAAACTGTCTAATATTATTTTACAGGTAAACCGTTGGACCGATTGACGAAATCCAGAGTTCAAACGAATGACTTCTTTCTCCAAAAATAACCCCCAAAAGACTAATGGCCTTACTGATAAAAAATTTACTGTAGTGTATACAAGATGTATAAACAAAGAATAGGAAAAATGTTACTAATAAAAAAATGTCACAAAGTAGTAATGTACACATTATATGAACTATAAGAGTCTGTAATGTTCATACAAATTTACGCAAGCTTTACACTCGCCGACACCTTTGTAGGGCCTCAGGACTTGTCTAATGCTGATAATGGCGGATTCAATTGTAAACAGCTGTTTCTTGCTGCTGCTAAGGATCAAATCATGTTTCAAAATTTCTGTTTTATGACATCGTCTTTTAAGATTTTGACTATGTTATGACCTGCTTGGTAAAAAAGGAAATGGTCTGTTCTTCTCAACGGCCCTGGACCAACACGAGTTACTATTTTGAGTTTTTAATCTACGATACATTATTTACCACTAGCTGTTTGCCTACGACTTTGTCAACATAAAATAGTTATGTTTTTCATTAAAAAAAATCTTAACAATGGTTAATAATAATAATGATAGTCCTTGTGGAGTTGATATTTGAAAAATGAGATATATGTGAACTCGGATCTGTAGCAATTTGAATATCAAATTTTATCAAAATCGTTTTAGCAGCTTAACAGTAGAAGAGCAACAGAAAGAGAGAGACTTTCGTTTTTATAATATTAATATTAATTATTATAGATATTTTACTATACTATTAAATATGCCAATCATAAATAGTGGATAAACTTAAAAACCTAAAACATATTAAAAATGGTTTAATATATATTATGAACTTTGATAAAAAAAACAAATAATTGGTCTGTGGTACAAATTGTCACATTGTGACACAAACATCAAAATATATTCTGTGATCACTAGCGTTCTAAAATCAATTAGGTCACGATAAAAAAGTTGCATATATACAAGGACTATTCTCGACAGAAGACCTGAGAAGTACTATTCAAGGCATATCAAATAACTAGAAACATAAGAAAATAATGTTGAAATTTTTAGTAACTCCTGAGGCCACCTTCCGTCCCATCATCAAATAAACATTGACATCCAATTCCCAAATGCATTATAAATTTCAGTTCAAATTCAAATTGTTAGATTCTACCCAGACCAACATTTATATTATGTTGCAAGATTGATAAAAACTTTTCATAATCATAACTTTCAAAATTAAAAAAAATACAAAATCTCTTGGAAATTTAACTAAGAACCAACTAGATCACGTCAGCTTTCAAACGAAGTAATCCACATCGAAATAGGTTCATCCATTTAAAAGTTATTTATGATGGCACAGACAGACACATACATAGTACCTACGTCAAACTTATAACAACCTTCCTTTC
>NJDC01011922.1:12007-41886 GCA_002245475.1 Calephelis virginiensis | reverse complement strand
TTATAGGTAGATCTCTAATACTAGATATCTAACAATAAATAGATGTTATAGATGCATCCCTATTAGGCTATTTACACTACACTTCAGGCAAGAACGTGATGGGTTTTCTTTGCGGCAGGAATAAGTAATTCGGTGGATCCCTATCTGGGCAATTTGTTCCACAGCATTCTACCTCCAGTAATCTTGATGGTAAAAAAAAGTATATTCACGCCCATATCCCCGAAGAGGTAGGCTGAGGCACAACCAGGGCACCCACGACTAGCCGAAGACACTAAGTCCCACAATGTGATAGGTGGCAAGCCTATCGCCAACCGAGCATATTTCCGATCCCGAGAAACATTTTTTTTTTATTAGAAAATTGGAAAAACCCAATTTCCTTTTTGTTGCCCGACCCGGGATTCGAACTTGGGATCTCGTGCAGTCAAGTCCAACAACTGAACCGCTAGACCACAGAGGCGACACACGGAGAGATCTTGATGGTAATAACCTATTTAACCTTTGCTCGCGTCTTACAAGGTGCCTGGCATAGAGAGAGTTGGATCTAAGTAGTGGACCCGGACCACTACTGGGAATTTTAAAAAACAATCGCCAAGCAACTTATCTGCGTGTAAAAAAAATTGATTTGAATTACTAGACTGATTTTAAAGATATTTGAATTCTTATCACCTCTGTGGTCTAGTGGTCTAGTGTTGGACTTGATTTTATGATATTTTATGTTTCATCTCCAGTCATATAACCAAAAGAAAGTCAATTTTCTCAATTTTCTGATAAAAAATTAAGAAACCCGGGATTGAATATGTGCCCGGTTAGCGATAGACTTGCTACCTATTAAATTTTGTTACCTTCGGCTAATCGTGAATACCCTGGTTGTACCTCCTACATCTTAGCGGATGGGCGAGAAAATACTTTTTATTTACATACATACATACATACATATCTTCACGCCAAGTCCCTTACGGGATAGGCGGAGAGTATCGAGTGCCAGACCTCACGATCCTGACAAACCTGTCTTGCTTCCTTCACATTCATAACCCTTTTCATACAAACACGCCGGTTTCGGAGACTCTTGACACCACCCTCGGATAATATCCGATTGATCTGATCGTGAAATGTCAGCCTTGGTCTCCCCGGGTACCTAGATCCATCTACATTCGCATTGTATATCTGCTTTTACTTTATTTTTTATTTTATTTCTTTAATTAATGTTAGTTCTGATTACCAGACTAACTATTTAGAACATTAAATAAAATACGTTAAAAATTACGTGGTATAAGGCGGGCGGTATAAAATTTACTAAGATAACTAATTTCAAATACTCATATTGGGTGCCAGGTTACTTAGAAAAACATACCTATTTTCTAATAACATTGAACTACTACTACTACTAAGTCTATTGTCTTGCAAACAAAAAGCTTTTAAGAGTAAGCTGAGGAGAAGGTCTCGGCCTATTTAGTAGCATCACCTGCCGTCACAGTATTTGGATTTGACGTCCTATTTTGCAGGGAAGTAGATATACCAAATAGCAACGTGTCGTTTCCACTTTTTGGTATCCTTTTAGTATTTTTATCATCAGGAAGTCCATCTGGTTTTTTGTTCACAATTTAAATGCAGTGAATATCAGTCTAGCCTTTTAGTTTTGGAGTGTTATAATGAAAAAAACTTACACACATATACAAATTGTAGACAAAGATTAACCTACGTTAATAGAAACAAGTTTATGTAACTTAGAGCTACTAAGTTAATAATTAATATTCATAGAAATTTATTACACAGAAAAGTCACATAATACCTATATATATACGTATACGATTATATGCATGTATGAATGTCTGTATGTGTATAAATTCGCTCTAACAAAAATGTTTTGACAAATAAGAGCAGGTTCACAATTCGACTATATGTTTTTTTTTGTGTGTCCGTGACGCGATTATTCGACCAATCACAAAACAAATTGGAGATATTTTTTTGAAAGGTAGTTCATGATTTCAGGGTTGCCCGATTATCTAATTTTTAACTAGACTAGTGCTTTTTGAGTTTGTAATGCATACATTTTTGTTAATATTGACAACCTCAAAAAATATAAATTTATAAGCATACCACAAAACTACCAGGATGTTGATAAAATGTATGTAATACCATCTCGAAATCCTTAGTTATATAAAAAAAAAAACGTTTTAACAGTGAAACTAGATTTTTGCAGATTTACTGCGCTTAATTAAAAAAAGTACGTGTGCCATTTGGAGACTGGAGCGGCAGAGATTGCGTAGTTTAATTTATACTTATAAAATAATGTAAGTATTTGTGGGATTTGATAAGTGCCTGTTTAGCGATAAGTTTGCAATCTATTATACTGTGGGACTCATATTCAATACAAACAGGACCATCAGTAGTAGGGTACTGTGCAGCAATTTGCTTTATGCCGACAGTCTCATGTTCCAGCTGGAAAGGTAGGACAGCTGGTAGACTTGCACAGTGATTACCACACGATTGTGCCCTTCTACTATGGTGTATAGAGGCCACGGTTATCTCTTAAACCGGTTAAATTATGGATCTATGGTCCGAAATAAAATAATTACTAGGTGGTAGAGTTTAGCAGCGACTCGTCCGGAATGGAACCACCGCCTTACCTATTCCTGCCACCATAACGTCATGACGTGTTCTGGTTCGGAGGGTAAGGTAGCCGGTAAACTTACTTTTGCTCGAGGCCTAACATCCCGGCCTCAGGTTGGCAACGCTCCATTACCACCTTTGGTGTCTCTAGGCGGCGCGAATTTCTTAACATCATGAAATCCGTCTGCTTGTTTGCCTTCCAATATCATAAAATTATATATATTAACATTAGATGAATCGTGTGCTTGTTCGTTTTGTTATTAAATAGAAAAAAAAAACAAAAAAAATATCCATCCGAAAGAACTTGAAACGGGCTGCAAGTTAGTAAAACTCAATTTTAAAGTAAGAAAAATTTTGCCCAAAACAGGATTTGAACATGTAGCCTTTCGTCTCAAGCCGACGAATGCTCTAACCACTTGACCTATTGAGGATTGAAGCCCTGTGGTGAAATTTTTAACTCTTTTCTTTACTGTTAACGTGAGTAGTTATATCCTAAAAATACACTGTACTGAGTACCCACTAAATAATTTCATCGTCACAGACAAAATTCACAATTAAAATGGCCATACCTTTCGTTTCTCTCAAGGTTTTATTTTAGCACTTGCCCTGTGCTAGGGTTAAATTTCCCAAATTTTAAAGAAAAGAAAATGATTTGAATCTATACCCTTTCATCCCAATCACAGGGCCAAAGCTAAAATTAAATTACCTTAATAAAACCCAAGCTTAGCCACGAGAAAAACTAGCCAATACAATCTCAATAATTGTAACTCATACATTTTCCCATTGAATTAGTTATTACTGGTTATTATGAACTTAACTTTGTTTTATTAAATGCTTAAAAAATCAAAACGGGTTGGTTTTTTGTTGTTAATGATTTTGTTTGTTTCTTACATCCGGGTACAAATCTCATTGGTTTGTTAAGTAATATTAGTGGCTAACGGCCAAGACGTACATACGGCCAACTTTAATTTTATACGTATGTATTAAATTAAAGTTATGTATTTATGGTTATTTAGAGATATTAAAAGATTTCAGAACAAGTGAAAGACAGAAACGCTTGAGATTAATTGCTCGTCATACCAATCTCTAAATGTTATTGAAATATATTTTTGTAAGGAAAAGGCAAACCGGTTGAGTTTCTTTCCCCGAATTTTCTCAGTGAATGGCTGCATTCCCATTTTGTAGTAGTTTCAAGATTTAATGGACGCGTTATAGGAACCTTTAAGGTCATTGTGAAATATACACATTCTTATTCTTACTTGAGGAAGTAACCAACCACAATTTTTAAGCTATTGCATAGTTTTTATCGCGGGCCTTGAGCGTGGAGACCGAATCCATAAATTCCGTAACGAAAATAACCTAACATCCCCTACTCCGAGCGGCACAGCGGTGATACTTTTTATTTTTGCGATCTATCGATGAATAGCAGAACTTATGATTACATTTTAATCACGCTTGTCTCATTAGATCAGCAACTCGCCTCTAGGTGGCATTAGTTGTATCGACGTTACTGCGCATGCGTAATCCCTCTCTTCACCCCACAATCTAGTAACTCATGCCTGCTTATGCAATAGCTTTACCGCGGCATTCTCCGAGTGCCACACCTCTTTTTTAAATTAATAACACTGATGTTTTTCTCCGTAATGCTCCGGGTCCGATGAGTAGAATAAACCAGCTGCCTTTGCGCTTCTAAAAATACAGGGCAATACCAACAAAATCACTTGCAGAGTGCTGTGCACCATCTTTTCTGGGTAGGGATCCACTACCTTTTCCTGACATCATAATGGCTTTGTCTTACTCTTGTCCGGATTGTAAGGTAGTCGGTATACTTACATAATTGCTTACATAATTATCCTAACATCCCAGCCACAGGACAGCGACGCACCTGTAACATTTACAGTGACCTCTCACATAAAAAGTGCATGCAATTGTCGTGTTCTACCCAGTATAATAGAGTATATAGACGTTTGAAATGCACAATACTAACATTTTCCATACGAATGTCATGTATCTTATAGAAAGTACTATTTCTTCTTTACTAAGATTTTTTAAACTTATGATAAAAAAATATGAGTTTGTGTATTAGTCCATTTTGTTCTGGATCTACCTTAAAATATAATAAATATACCTGGACAAGTTATACAAATTGAATCTAACCCCAAAGTAAGCAAGTTATATGCTTGTGTTATGAGTGTTAGTCAACGATTCTAATACATAGAAATACTAAAATAGATATAAGAATACATTTAATAAGTGCCCAGACTCGGAAATACAGACATCTAAATGTTCATCACACCAATGCCTGCCCCGTCGGGAATCGAACCCGTGCCTCGCGGTTGATCGGTTTAGTTAGACGTGTACGCTAGCCACTCGACCAACGAGGATCCACATACATAAAAACAATATCTACAAATAAAGCAGTAAAACTGTAAGAAAACGAATCCTATTTCATTACTACATCGTCTGTGTAAACAAGAAAATGAGAATTTTTAATATTATGCCAAAAACCACTTGATGGATTTTGATCAAATATATATGATGCGTCTTATGGTAGTCCTAGGTGATGTAACAAAATACTTGGAAAAGAATAAAAAACATAAGACAGGAATTATCCTTCTCCTTTTTTGGATATGTTATACGTAACACGTAATTAGTAAAAACAATTAAGCTAGTCGAAAAACATGCAATACGACAAACTGGCATAATTATTCACAATAAAGCCTTCAAAGACCAAGCTTACAACACAAAAAAACACAGGAAAAATCCATTACGCTTTGAATCTACAAAATGTTATTTAGGTAAAGCACAATTAACCATATAAGGTCAGCAAAAGGTCCTAGCAAACTACAGACTTATTGACTGGTATTTTATTACGTAGAAATATAAAGTAGTATTTTCGAATAAAAACAGAAATCAAACATTTTAACAACATCCGACAAAGCAAGGTGAAGAATCATCTCAACAAAAACTTCGGATCAAAATCGGTCAAACTCAAAAGCTATGATGCCGTAGACACAGTCACTCACACACACGCGTGCACACACACACAAATATTAAACTTAAAAGTTAAGTCAAAAACAATAAATAAACGTTTTTAATCAGCGACATTTTAATTTAAGATATTCATCAGGTGACGCGATTTACGTCACTTCGGTCATGAATTATGTTTTAATGTTTGTTATCACATTATATTATATTGATAATGATATTAAGATTTGACGAAAATTCATGACTGGTAGTCAGTTACCCCAAAAATTAACAAACAATCAAGAGCAGGTTGTGGGGTAAAATATTTTTGATATTCAGAAAATATATAGCCGTATTGGGGTTGGAAACAAGCTAACGCTATTTTTAATTGAAATATATATTCAATCGTGTTGCGTTAAATGGAATTCCAAAGAGGACAAAACATGAACATATATTGACAACTTAGTTTTTTTTTCATGCAACATCTGTCATATTACACGCCAGGTCATCCTTTAGTCATAGCAGTGATTGTGGAAAAACTGATTATAAACCTACAGTGTGTGGACGTCTATAATATATTTTTAACAAGTTACACGATGTGTATTTCAATTTTTTTTTGTTGTGTGAGCTGGACGAAAGACATTGTATTCTGACGTTCAAAATCATAATATGATAACTATCAGACGTGCTTTTCTAACACATCTCGGGAATGTAATTTTTGTTAGCCAAAAAAAAGCATCTTCTCGCCCATATCCCCGAAGGGGTAGGCAGAGGCATAACCAGGGCACCCACGACTAGCCGAATACACTAAGTCCCACAATGTGATAGGTGGCAAGCCTATCGCCAACCGGGCACATTTCCAATCCAGAGCAACCCTTTTTTTATTAGAAAATTGGAAAAACCCAATTTTATTTTTTGTTGCCCGAACCGGGATTCGCACCCGGGACCTCATGCAGTCAAGTCCAACAACTGAACCGCTAGACCACAGAGGGGATTTAATTTTTGTTAAGATTGAAACTTTGACAACAACATGAAATTTTATTGAGTATTGAGTTTAGTACACGTATGCTACATATTGACAATTCTTTTTCTGTGTGGATTGGTATATCTGTGATTAAAAATTCGACCTTTATTTCTTTCTTTCTTTAGATATTGGCCTTCACGTTAGTATTTTGCCATTAGTCAAGTAGAAATTTGCATCAAACTTTAAATCAATTATAATTAGTCATCAGTCATAAGTCGTCAGTAATTCATGTCTGGGTCTTAAGTAAAACGGTGGCTTCGTTACTCAAGCTCGTCTATTGCGATTTGGCGGCAGCGAGAAATTAGACGATACACCAATTTCTTCATGATTACTTAATCTGTGCACTTTCACTGAACAAAATTAATCTAATTCCCACCTAAATTAACTAATTTCACTCAATATAAACACGAAATTCAATAACTATGAAAAAAATACGACCATCTTCATTCACGATGGCGCCAAAACTTTTTTTTGTCTATAGTCTGTGGGGGATCTAAATTTTACGATAGTTCATTTTTTTAATCGTGTTGTGATACAATCGTAGACTTTAAGGGGTATCAATTTCGTCTAAAAATGATACATTACTAAATTTTAATACTCTTAAACATAGTATTTAAACAATACTTTGATCAACAATATTTTTTAGCTGCTTTTAATAAAATGTCAAAAACTTTAATTGCTATTTTGATTTCCACACGTTTTTAAAGGCATTGTTTAAAGGTTTAATAGCTTATATATTTACTAGCTGTTACCCGCGGCTTCGCCCGCGTAGTCCTCCAACGCTGCCAGTTAAAATAAAAAAAAAAGAACATTTTAAGGTAAAAAAGCCTGTGTCATTTTCCAAAGTTAAATCTATTTTTGATTTAATTTTGGAAAGGCGTCAAACATTTGCCATCAAAACGGAACATACACTTTCTCTTTTCTAATTTCACGTCAGATAAATAGTAGGAATACGTAATTGTTTTTACAGTTTTATCTGCACTTCGGCAAATCCTGTGAAATTAAACTGCATTCCAAGTTAGAAAAACCTCTAACAGAAGATTTTTTTGGAAATTTTAGAAATATACATCGTCTCTGTGGTCTAGCCGTCCGGCATCGGACATGACTTCTTGAGATCCTAGGTTCGATCTCGGAGCCGGGCAAAAAAAACAAATAAAAAATGTGAAGTTTCAATTTTCAACTAAAAGTAACGTTGCCACTTGCCCGGGATTGGATAAGTGCTCGGTTGGCTCCAGGATTGCCACCTATCATATTGTGAGACTTAATGTCTTCGGCTAGTCGTAGGTGCTTAGGTTGTACAGTTAGGCAGAACTAATCCTTCGGGGATATCTTTGGAAACTCACATTTAGAAATTGTAGGAACAACATTTTCAGCTTTGAATTTTGCAAAAAAATAGTTCTGCGCAAAATTACCAACAATATTAATTTCACATTAAAAGAACGGGATCTTCCCGGGGTAGAGTGGCATTAGTGGTCACTTTTGGTGAAGTGTACATATCACTTAAAGATAGTTCAAGGAGAAATAAAGTTTTTTATTATGTTCCGACTCAACCTCAAGCTCATTTTCATTATCTGTCTCCTTACTTATTCTGTAGTAGTAGACTGCCGAGAAAGTCGAAATCTTTTTCTAACTCTTTTTTATTCATAAGTATGTAATTTATTATTATTTACTCAAGAGTGTAATTAAATTGAAAAACTAATTGCTCAAACATTTTTTACTATACGATAAGATATCGCTAATCCACGGTAAAATAATTACCCTAAAATACTACAAAATCAAAATGTAATCTATCTATTTAGATATGTAAATTAACAAACATAAGTAAACTAAAACAAAACTTATTCATCTAAAAAGTATTATACGATTATATTCTTAAAATAACAAATTTAAAAAGTAGCTCACTGCGTACAACCATTCCGTAAGGAGCCAACCACGGGTCTAGGCCGTGCGGTCGGTAGTTACGAAATCCTATTATTATTAATGACTATAGGTGCTCTTTGGCTGGGTAGCATAGTACGTATCTTGTAGAGCTAACTCGGAACACCGCGATTTTAAAGCTTGGTGAAGTTGCAAAAAATCGCGAGATTAGCAAAAATTTGATCATTCAAATAAAAAAATCATACAATTTAGTCATTAAAAAAAAACTTGCCGGCTTGGCACATCAGCTGTGGTCGCAGCTCTAGATCATTTGATGTTATTTTAAAACTGCGATATCTCCTATGATGTTCATTTAAATCAAGTGTTTTTTTTTTAATTAAATACTTGTGATGAATAACGTATGTATTTGGAAATGAATGTTTATAAAAACAGCTTCGCAAATAATGCATTATTTTAAAACAAATTTAGTCAGCAAAAAAAAGGTTATACTGAGCTAACGCAGCGCACGCAGCGGTAGGTAGTTACTTCTCAATAGGTAAAGAATCCACCGATTTTAAAACATTCTTGATTGGTGCTACGCTCCTATCTGTCTGAGCATAATGATGTCTAGCCTATAGCCTTCCTCGATAAATAGGCTATCTAACACTGAAAGAATTTCAAACTAACAAACAAATTCTTCGGCTTTATAATATAAGTATGAAACGATTCTGCGATAAATTTGACCTTGCACAGAAAAATCCATATCATCCTGGCATAATGATGTGTCTACCTACTCCAAACGACGTCATTTGAAAACAATTACTCATTAGAATTGCACACTAAAAGAGCTCAACGGCTCAGCTGGTTTACCAAAGAAATAATATCTTACCATTAGCACGCGTTATATCTTTGAATTTTAAGAGATCATTTCTCCAATTAAAATCGAAGGAGGATTTTTATACTGTAACGTATGGTCATAATCGAATGCTGCTTGAATACGAAACAAGAAAAATCCTTTTAAACCTACTGAGAATGCTTTTACGTTGAGCTTGACGCTGAGCGCTAGCTGATCTTCTTACTTGCGTCTGTGTAAATGTCTCCAAATCCCTCAAAGACGCTTGACGGTCAGCCTATTCCCCAAGTCTCTCTTACGTCTGAGTAAAGGTTTCCGATTCCCTCAATCGTCTTCTGCTAGTCCTTTATGTTTACTCTCCGGCTCCTTTACTACCCCTATACTAATTTTCGTTCAGATTGGTCAGAATTAACAAACAAAATATAAACTTTCGGATTTATAATATTTCAGTGGGATAGTGGGAAGTGTCTATCACTCCGTATCAATAAATACCTACCGAACTAACGAAAATGTAACAACTGAAACATTCAGGTTCTTGAAGAATTGGTACTTTTTGTAGGTGAGCTGATGATTGAAAGCTTCCATCATCAGCACAGCATCATGAAATGACCCTTGTCTAATGCTAGCAAGTGATTATAATCAACAAAAACACTATTCTTGACAACCATTTTTTAGAGTTTCCCTCGATTTTCCCAGGATCTCATCATCAGATCCTGACTTGGTGACCATGGGACTACCTCTGAATCCTTCCAAATCACTTCAGGGATCTTCGAGTAATCGCGTATCGTACAAAAAAAATATACAAATGAATTGATAACTTCCTTCTTTTTAAAGTCGGTTAAAAAATATCCTATGTTACTCTCCGGCTCCTAAACTATCCCCATACCAATTTTCGTTCAGATAGGTCCAGGAATTAGACCGTGAAGAGGGAACAAACAAACAAACAAACAAACTTTCGGATTTATAATATTAGTGGGATGGGATTAAGTGGGATGGGATGGGATATAGTTCACAAAAACACTATTCTTGCTAAGAAATTATTAGAGTTTACCGCAATGTCCCTAGGATCCCAACATCAGATCCTGACCTGGTGATTATGAGACCACCTCTGAAGAATACCTTTTCAAACAAAAAAACAATTTTCTAAATCAGTCCAGGGGTTTTCGAGTATAATCACGTAACATACAAAAAACGTACAGGCGAATTGATAACCTCCACCTTTTTAAAGTTGGTTAAAAAGTATCCTATGTTACTCTCCGGTTTCTAAACTACCCCTATACCAATTTTCGTTCAGATCGGTCCAGGCTATAGACCGTGAAGAAGGAACAATCAAACAAACAAACAAACTTAGGGATTTATAATATTACAGGGGACTGGGGATAACCGTGTGAAGCCGGGGCGAGCTACTAGTTAAATTAAAAAGCTTACTGATCAAACTTCTTTAATCTGTTAACAACTCTTCATATTAATAGTTGTAAAAATGTTTGTGTTCTTTCTATTTTTGGTAATAAATAAAATTTGTTATTATTACACTGTTTATTATTATTAGATTGAAAAACTGAAACGTGGGTTCGTCACGAAATGAGTAAGGCAAACCGGTAAAACACGCGTCGATCGCTGCGTTACAATACTGGACCAGCACAGTAATGAAGGGCTTTTTAAATTGTATTATAGCTTATTATAAAAAATAAAATTTACTATGATAGAAACGCTCATCAAACAGTTTTACTCAGACAAACCAGTCTAATCCTGCCCAAACAAAAATTTACCCAAAAAAGTTACTTGTAAGTATTTATTGGACTAGTGGCGCTGTCGTTCATAACAGTTTTCTCAAATCTATCCAGACGGTTATGGCAAGCGTTTATTGCCACAATAGCAAAACTGTGACCGAGAAGCTAGCTGGTAAACAACCGAGGCTGCACATTTACTCTCCGCCACTGCTTCTTCGTGAAAATTCTACATCACAGACTTCCATTAAAATGTCTAAAGTATCCACTACAGTCCCCGGACTTTACTCCAACAGGTTACCGTTTTTTTTCAAACTCTGATGGTGTAGTCCAAAACGCATTCAGGTATTTTATTTATTCCTCTCCGAGTTGTTGTATAAATAAAGATAACAATGGTTCATACTTATTTAATAATAATAAGTATATTAGACTAAAAAATATTCTACTTTTGTTCCTCCTATACAAAACGCCAATTTCATATCTAAGGACCTAATAAAAACATTCCGTTTCATTCATTTATAAATTATTTTTGATTTGATTAATTTTAATGCTTGGTGGATTTCGAGCAGAACAGTTTTATTGTTTTTGCAGCTACATACGGAAACTTTATTTCTATAGCATCAAATGGTAAAGAAGTAAACTTCAGGATTGTTAGAAATACAAGTCAAATGGTAATGGTGCCTTGCTAATCTTAGACTGGCATATTAGACTTCTAATATAAGTGTGCCAGCCCCTTGCTATGAAGTAGGATCAGAAGAGCGATATGCTTTGACCTGAAGCAGGAAGATGTGAGGCGATGATGCTATTTCCAATGCCAATGCTCGCTTCTTACGAGCTACTTCGTAGGAAAGAGGCCGTTTAATGTAAACTTTAAATGAATGTGACAAAGGTATTTGAAGTTTAAATTATTTACTTATTTACATTCATTACTCTTTATTGGACTTCCTTTATGGATCTTAAATGGCCCCTTTTCGTCATTTCTAATCCGTGCTATTGTACCGTATTTTAAGCGTACATCCGAGGTAGTCCCATTGTCACCAAGTGTGGATTTAATGAAGAAATTCCTGGGAAAAGGAGAATACAAAATTTTGTTGTAATTGTTTGATGATTTACATATTAATATCGTAGGTAGTAAATAAAGAAAAATAGATGTAAGGGAATGCACCTTTTACAAAAACATAAGCACCACAGCAAGAGGCTTCTGAACCCACCCTCTGATAAAGCCTGATCGATTTGATTGTGAAATATAAACCTCGCCTCTCTCTCTGTGGTCTAGCGGTCCGGGTGTTGGACTTGACTGCATGAGGTCCCGGGTTCGAATCCCGGGTCGGCCAACAAAAAGAAAATTAGATTTTTCCAATTTTCTAATAAAGAAATGTTGGTCGGGATTGGAAATGTGCCCGGTTGGCGATAGGCTTTTCACTTATCACATTGTGGGACTTAGTGTCTTCGGCTAGTCGTGGGTGCCTTGGTTGTACCTCTGCCTACCTCTTCGGGGATATGGGCGTGAAGATACTAGAAACCTCGATCTCCCCGGATCAACATTTGCTGTTGAGGATCGTTATATTAATCTTACATAATCATCTCAAGCCTTCTTCAACCGCCTTGGTGTAGGCCTCCTTCAATTTTTTTTCATTTATTCCTATCTTGGGCTGTCTGAAGCCAATTTCTGCCCACTATTCTTTTGATTCGGTCGCCTCTGTGGTCTAGCGTTCCGGGTGTTGGACTTGACTGTATGAGGTCCCGGGTTCGAATCCCGGGTAGGCCAACAAAATGAAAATCGAATATTTCCAATTTCCTAATAAAAAAATGTTGGTCGGAATTGGAAATGTGCCCGGTTGGCGATAGGCTTGTCACCTATCACATTGTGGGAATTAGTGTCTTCAGCTAGTCGTGGGTGCCTTGGTTGTACCTCTGCCTACTTTTTCGGGGATATGGGCGAGAAGATGCTTTTTTTTTGCTAACAAAAATTACATTCCCGAGATGTGTTAGAAAAGCACGTCTGATAGTTATCATATTATGATTTTGAACGTCAGAATACAATATCTTTCGTCCAGCTCACACAACAAAAAAAAAAAACAATTGAAACACACATCGTGTAACTTGCGTGAAGATACTTTTTTTTTAATTCTTATGATGTCGTCTGTCCATCGCATCTGGGATCTTCCTACGGGTCTTTTGTATCCCCGCGGACTCCACTCCAAAACAAACAAATTGTGTCACAAAACAAAAAAATCTTGTTAGTAATATTATAAATGGGAAATTTTGTGTGTTTGTTTGTTACTCCTTCACGCAAAGACTGCTGAGCTGAATTTCATGAAATTTGGCACACTAACTTGGATTAACACATAGGATAGTTTTTATCCTAAAAATGTTACTGTGGGATTAATACCATTAACCACGCCGGCAACGCCGCGTGCAACAGCTAGTAAGACAAAATAAAACTGACTATTAATGTATCGAGCTTAAAATGACTGAATACAAAGAATTAAAAGTTAATACCTAAAAAAATCAACTTCGTAGTCATCTTAGATATCCGAATGTTTTTTGCTGTGTTACAAGTATATATAAAACATCCGATAGATTCAAAGCTTACTCAATGTCATACCCTCGGCCACAATGTACGTTTTTAACGTTTTGATTGGACTTACTCTGTTTATTTCCTGTAATGCTGCCTTTGGTAAGTAATTATTTATATTTTTCCGGCATTCGGATAAGTAATATTTATTGGAATATTTCACTTTATATTCAAACCTAGGTGGTAGAGTTGTTCATTAGCTCTTCGGATTGTTATTAGAGTCATAGCGTCATTGTTCGCTATTGTCGTGTTCCGTGCTGAGCAGTGGGGCCACTGGTACATTTTGAATAATAAATTTAAATCCCGGTTCTTAGATAGCAATGTAGCATGAATTTCACAATTATGCAATCGCAGCAAAAATGCAATAAACGTAACTCGATTATAATAAGTAAACCATCTAGGTACATCATTACATTTTTTTTAATTATAATGTTTTTTTTTATTTTTGATGTTGAAATTGCTCTTATTTTCCCTATGATTACTTTATTTAAAAAAAAATAATTAAAAAAAGTTTTTTTTTCCTTTATTTAAATTAGTTGATTTCATAATTTGATTTAAAGTTATTTTTTTATGATTTTATTACTAATTTGTCTTCATCATAAATGAAATCAAATTATAATTAATTAAATTATTTTGGATATTAAATTTAGATTTACATTCAATTATTATTATTACGTTGCATACAAAAGAAGTATTGTTCTCTACTTTTTTAATTTTCCATCATCAAATAGAGGTTTCGCGGTGAAAAAAACCCAACCCACAATCCACCTTTCAAGTACCCTACTTCAAAAAAAAAATTAATATCTGGTTAAGACAGAAAATACAGAAGTCTTTCGACTTCTGTGTTTTCTTACCTCTTCCTTTTTTCAAAAGTATCATATATTAACATGCAGTAAAACCAACCTTTCTTTCAAAACTGTGACACCTAAATGATACATACCATTTATCTGTATTTTTAAAATAGAATAAGACAGTGACCAAGCATACAACTCTCCTGAAGTGATAAGTGTAGTCTATAGATGCTAAAGATGTTATCGGTGGGTTTGCCGGACTGTTAGATTTTTCAATTTAAATAAAGAAGTATCTTCACGCCCATATCCCCGAAGAGGTAGGCAGAGGTACAACCAAGGCACCCACGACTAGCCGAAGACACTTAGTCCCACTTAAATAAGATTTCATTTAAATAAGTAAACGCGTATCATTAAGCATAACTCAAAAACTAATGGCCATAAAATTTGAATGGTGTCTGAAATATGACCTACCTCACAAAAAATAATCTTGATTGACGAAGTAATTGCGTGAACATACAAGACAAAAAACATACATAAAGGAGAATTGAGATATTATCGGAATAAAGCCTTGTAAAATTAAAAAGATCGACTTCAATTTATTATTACGTTGGAAAAAAATCCTATTAATATTATTAATGCGAAAGTTTGTAAGTATGTATGTATGGATGTTTGTTACTCTTTCACGCTCGAATGGCTGAACGGATTTGTCTGAAATTTGGAAGACATATAGATTGTGACCTGGATTAACATATATTTTTAATCCCGATCGCACACCGGGTTTCTGTGAAAACGCGGGCGAAGCCGCAGGTAGCAGCTAGTAATTTTATAATTCGAAAATTGCTTGTTAATTATAATAAAATTTACATAAAACCACCGCTGAGTCATGTCACCTACCTTATGAAAAAAATAAACAACAACATCCAATCGTCTTTTCGTTCTAGCGCTGCGGTTTTTGAACTTGAATTCTTAATGTTCCGGGTTTGATCTTTGGCTCTGGCAACTAAAATAAAATGTATTGTTTTTAATTTTCAAAAGGCAAAAGGTTTGCCATCTATGTGTGTGCCCTAGTTGTACCTCTGCCTACCTCGTCGAAGATAGGGATGTGGAGATAAATAAAGTCCATTGAATACTGGCGATATATCGCGTGAATACCATTCATAATTATCCGTTCAACGGCTCGCAGCCATTACATGCCTCTTGAAAAAAGAAAAAAGTACCTGCGAATTTACGACCTTCAGCTTTTTGAAGTCGATTAAACAAGAGTAGGCATTTTTAAGCCGACTGGAAAAATCCGTCGGAATCAAAAAACTAGACAAAGGATTATTTAAATAAGTTGAACTAGAATATCAACGTCAACTTCCCATTTACCTTGATCACGACATATACTAACCGAGTTTATTTATATTTTAATGTCATTTGTTACGCAGTCCGGAACCAACAAGCCTTGTGTCTAGGTAATGCTTCATTCACACGTACTATAACAATACAAAATCGTAACGACAAAATTTAGTCAAGTGTCATATGAGTCTAGCACATCTGTAGGACAAGACTATTATTATTAATTTTATGCACATGTACACAACAAAAATACTGAAAAACTTAGAACTAAAATAAACATAAATACAAAGGGAGAGCTTATCTCAAATGAATGAAATTTCTTCCAGCCAACCCGTTAAAGGAAAACAGTAAATGGAATAGACCTGGTGTAAAAAATTATACAAACAAAATAACCTCATACTAAATACAATTAGATACTAAACATAATACATATCGGAATATAACAACCTACACAAACAAAGCTAAATGACTCGAAGAAAAAGTTCCTTTAATTGTTTTTTTGAAAGAAACAAGGGTTTCACAGTCACGAATCTCACTAGGAAGCGAGTTCCATAACATAACAGCATGAACTGTAAATGAGTGCGAATAGACAGCAGAATGGCTTGTGGGAAATCGTTACTGAGTACGGACATATAAACGACAGGGTGAATATATGAATGTAAAAAATGAAATGAATTGCGCAGATAATTAAGAGACAACGGATGAAATAAAAATTTGAACAGCAAACAAAGGATGTGAAATTTTCAAACATGGGTGAAATGGGTCATTACCAATAAGATGACTGCTGGTAGAGTGCTTTACGGCAACTGGCCCTGTTAAGCATCTACGGCATTAAATATTTTGCAGCTGTAATGAAATTGTCATCTTATTCATAAGGTAGGATAGTCGATAGTCTTTCTAGGGAGGACCTGTGATCGACAGGTCTCCGATCCACATATTACATCTTTGGTGTCTATAGGCCACGATTGTCTCCTACCACCAGGAGAGCTTTGTGCTTATTCGTTGACTTCTTAAAAAAAAAAGTATTAAACAAAACATATAAACGTTAAATTGACAATTGTTTTTCACAACTCTTGGGTAGGTACAAAACTTCGCCGTTTTGGTCCGGGCTCCTTTGCAGAAAAGACCATCTGCCTTCTTGCCTGGCAGCTCGTAAAAGGCAAGCATAGGCTTACGGTCACTAAAACCGTGACAACTGAATAGGTGGTAGAGTTTCGCAGCGACTCACCCGGATTGGTACCACCACCTTACCTATTCCTGCAGTCATAACATCATGACGTGTTCCGGTTTGGAAGGTAAGGTAGCCGGTAAACTTGCTTTTGCTCGAGGCCTTACATCCCGGCCTCAGGTTGGCAACGCACCATTACCAACGTTAAGTATAAGTGCTTATTCCAACATTATTGTATGGAAGCGAGAGTTGGGTATGTCAGAAAGAGCATGAAAGTAGGATAAATGCGGTCGAAATGAGAGCACTACGGAAAATCTGTGGTGTAACGCTCGATGACCGCATTCGTAACAGTGAAATCCAAGAAAGAGTGGGGTTGAAAGAAAGTGTTGGTGTTAAAATGCGAAAGGGCATGCTCCGCTAGTTCGGTCATGTGTAAAGATTGACAGATGAAAGATTGACAAAGTAGATATACAATGCGAATTTGGATGGATGTAGGTACCCGGGGAGACCAAGGCTGAAATTTCACGATCAGATCAATCGGATATTATCCGAGGGTGGTGTCAAGAGTCTCCGAAACCGGCGTGTTTGTATGAAAAGGGTTATGAATGTGAAGGAAGCAAGACAGGTTTGTCAGGATCGTGAGGTCTGGCACTCGATACTCTCTGCCTACCCCGTAAGGGACTTGGCGTGAAGATATGGATCTATGTATGTATGTATGTATGTATTTATGTATGTATGTATGTATGTATGTATGTATGTATGTATGTAAGTATGTATGTATGTATGTATTGTATGTATGTATGTATGTATGTATGTATGTATGTATGTATGTAAAAAAAACAGGTAAATCGATACTAATGATTTTAACAAGTTTGGTTAATGAAATAAATTTTATAGTCAATTAAAGATTGCATATTAGGCATAACACTCCGGTCACAGAACAGAAAACATAATATGATGTCAATAGGCTACGGTAATATCGTAAAATTAGGAGAGCCGTATGTGTTATGTTATAAAAAAGTACCTAAAAATTTCGTTGATAAGAAGGGGAAAATATTGTCCATGTAGTTGTAGCTAGGTTTTGATTTCCTTATTATTGTGGTACGTATGAATGAAGCCTTATAATTGATTACGGTAATGGTCACAATACAGTCAGACACTGTTTCCATTAGGGCAGTCAAAGCAAGATGCATTAAATTCACCAACGTCTAATCAACATGCCAAATTTTCACCCAACTATCGGTATTACAATTTAACTATGATCCAATTATGTAATAAAAATATTAAAGCCACATAAAGAAAACATATCAATATATTCTTATATAACAACCAAGTATGTATATGGTCTCCAGAATTTTTGAACCGTTATTTTGGATGTGGTTCAGCCCTAAATACGTGAATATTAAAATATTTAAAAAAAGTGGCACGTCACGAGTGTTTAAGATAGGACAGCTTGCTACTTTGTTATATAGGTATGTATCCATACCAATATAAAAAAAAAACTAGCAACACGACCCAGCCTTAGTAAAATAGTATTTTCCTTAATTTTCTGGGGGCTGTAAATATGTCTCTTACGGGGTAGGTTTTTTTTTATGATAATGGAAGGCAAACAAGCAGACGGATTTAATGATGGTAAGAAATTTACGCCGCCTAGAGACACCAAAGGCGGTAAAGGTGTTGCCAACTTGAGGCCGGGATGTTGGACCTCGAGCAAAAGTAAGTTTACTGGCTACCTTACCCTCCGAACCGGAACACGTCAACGGCAAGCATTAGACGTTTTGCTGTCAGGAATAGGTAAGGCAGTGGTACCAATCCGGGTTAGTGAGTCTTTTATATTATTACTATACATGTAACTCTTCTTCTTTAATCACACTATCCAAATAAAAAACCGCATCAAAATCCATTTCGTAGTTTACAATATCTAAGCCTTAACAGAACGAAACAACAAAAAGCGACTTTGTTTTATAACAATTGATGGGAAAGTCCGACTGTCTGTTATAGTTTTTTGACTAAACCACTGGACTGATTTTATTAAAATTTGAGATATAGACTACTTTTTCAACAATAACCTATTTAGGGCACTAGTGGTTTAGATTATAATGTGAAATAAAATTTAGTAGTGCTGATGTATTTTCGAGTAAATAGCAAGTAACTCATAGACTTACAGATAGAAATTTTAAAACAGGTATAGTAAGGTGAATGTTTAGAAGGTTTTCCTGTTATACAACGTTTTCCTGTTATATTTAAATGCGGTGCTTTTCGAGGCTGTATTATTGCCTCGCAATATTTCTTTTTTTTTAAATAAAACAATTTCTTATTGTTTACTTAAAAATTTTCAAGCAATAATATTTGGAAACAATTATTGCTATTTAGATATACAATATAGAGAACCCAACACGAGGTCCACTGGAAGCAACTAGGTTGTATTTTCATGTAGCATTTTTCATAGTGGTGCTTTAGTATATATTTTTTATTTAATCCACACTAATATGATAAATACGATAGTTTGCTATTCTGCCTTTGCTCTTTTATGGTTCAACCGCAGATCCAGTTCTGATGATGAACTGAAATATCAGAGTTCAAACATAAGATATTTTTTTCCAAAAAGCAACAACCGAGTACAATACAAACTATAACAGGAGATGAAAGTTTGTATGAGAATCGTTATTGTTTCACGCTGACGAGGACGCGGGTAAACAGCTAGTAATAAATACATGATAGATCAAACAATTTAAAAATACTTTTTTTTTTCAAGTTTTGCTTACTCCAATTATGACGTGATATTTATTATTAAGAAATAATTACAAATAATAAAAATAGTCTATGGCAGCACTAATGCTTGAGGTTCTTAACTGTTGAGGTTCTTAATTCAATTGCTTTTTTACCGTCTCCAAAACCGGAGGTGGATCGGCTGTATTTTATTTTTAATTTTTTGTGCATGTTTGTTACGCAATTACTCGGTCAATAGCTAACCGATTTTGATAGTTTTTTTGATAAAAATAGTACATAATCCCAAAATGGTGCTGTATTAATTTTAGCATCATCCGCTAAGTTGTATTTGTGTGATACTTTTTTGATCATGAGACCGTCAATGTAAACAAAAACGTACGCATTATTTGTTAAAACTTAAAAACTACTACTAGAATTTTGATAAGATATATATGGGACCATCTATGAATTGTTTGCTATCTCTTGAAATAAAATTATCAAATCCTTGTGGTCTTGAAAAATAGTTGGAGTCAGATTTTGCAGTTAAATAAATAAATATCCCTGGACAAATTACACAAATTGAATCTAACCCCAAAGTAAGCAAATTATATGCTTGTGTTATGGGTGTTAGTCAACGATACTATTACATAGAAATACTTAAATAGATACCAGGATACATTTAATAGTTATTTTACATTATAACACATTAAAAAAAAACGTCAGTAGTCAGCACTTTTTACAAGATTTTAATTAATCTTTTATTTCACCTGGATTATGTCTGTCCGGGTAGAATATGACTATTGGAATTGGATCAACTTTCCTTCAATTACATATTTTTCCTTTAATAGGTAGTTTTGATAAATGCCTATAGATTATTGAGTAATTTCCAATTCTTTGAAACTGAAGTATCTTCACGCCCATATCCCCGAAGAGGTAGGCAGAGGTACAACCAAAGCACCCACGACTAGCCGGAAGACACTAAGTCCCACAATGTGATAGGTGACAAGCCTATCGCCAACCGGGCACACTTCCAATCCCGACCAACATTTTTTTTTATTAGAAAATTGGAAAAATCCAATTTTCTTTATGTTGGCCGACCCGGGATTCGAACCCGGGACCTCATGCAGTCAAGTCCAACACCCGCACCGCTAGACCACAGAGGCGATAACTTGAAGGAGGTGAAACTACTAAGAGCTTATTTCACCTATCATATTATAAAATGAGTTTAGTGAAACTCGGTTCAGTGTAAAAGAGTTCAATTATCATCGTTTGTCATCCCTTTCATAAGCTTCTGTTCTCCTTTCAATTTGACAAAATTCGTATCCTCATCTTCTACCACGTAAAATAGTTTAATAATAAAATATTTAGAAAACCAAAATTTATCTTACAATAAAAATGGCATTGATTGACATTGACAATTGACTTAACACTTTTTTAAGTTTATCGGATTTAAAAAAGATGGTGGATTCCAACTTGAAATACTATTCGCAACAATCTTCTTTTAACATTACTACCTCCTTTTCGAACTAGGTAGACCTACTTATAGCGCTACACAAACTCATAACGTTTTCCTTGTATGCCTTTGAGCATTTGAAATTAAATGTGTTTTACGTGATTCTATTTTAAATTTGATAAAGATCTTATAAATATTTTTTAAAGTGAAACTTTTATTACGTCGTCTCATTTTTTCGGTCTATGTGTCGCATGTCTCGTGACGTCAGAGCAGCCAATATGGTTCCATAAAACCACACAATCTTTTTTTTTGAATAATACTTTGTAATACTTATCAAATTGACGCGGAATACATTAGCTATGTCTAAATTTTATTTTGAATACAAATTACTTTTAAACATTTTATTTCATAACTCAATATTTGGAAATCCTAATTTGGTAAACATAAAGTAATTCTAAATGCAAAATAAATTGAAGCCAGTAATTCAGTTTCAGTGTGTCCATACTAATATTGCAAATGCAAAGGTCTGTCTTTTTTTTGGTCCTTCACGGTCAAACCACGGAACCGATTTAAAAAAAAAAATTATATACATAGAGCTAAATAACTAAGTTCAAACAAAGATTTTTTTTCAAAAATCAATGTCAGGTTACTTTTACATACCTATACCTTTTTTTATTTATTTATTATTTATATTTATATAAGTCGTAGGCTTGTTACCTATCACATTGTGGGACTTAGTGTCTTCGCTGCATGCCCGTGTTGTGCCTCTGCCTATCCCTTCGGGGATATGGACGTGAAGATACTTACTTACTTATATAATTTTATTTTCAGTTGACACAATACCGAAGCGGTGCAGTATAAAAGATGACAAATGTATGAACGAAGTGATCAAGAATATCCTGACTAACATTGCCAAGACAGGTATCCCAGAGTTTGATATACCTGTAGTTGATCCTTTCACAGTAAAGGATTTTTCAATGACAGTACTTGACTCAGTCAAATTGAACATTGTTGAAGGGGTAGTTAAAGGCTTGAAGAACTGTCAATTAAAGAAATTCCAGTAAGTTTTTTTTATTAATTTATTGTATATAATTTCAGTGGTAATTCAGGCTAATGTCAAGAGATACGAAGTTTGCTGGGTCGGGTAGTGTATAAATAAAAATGGTCATCGTCAGGTGAAAACTTCTTTAGCAGCGTTGTGCACTTTTTTTAAAATTGGTAAAAACTTCTAAACTCGGATCAGGACACGTGACCTGGGGGGTGATTATGTAACTCAGTTAACAACTCAGAATGGATGAGTGTACACCAAATCACTGTCAAATGACGTGTTTTATATTTACTATTTCTAGTGACCGACAGAAATACGAAAGAGATAGCAAACCCAAATGACGTCATTTGATGTACGCTTTTGCAGTTTGAGTTGGCAACTGAGATACATATTCACCCCCCTGATCGAAAACTCGTTAGACGGCGCAGGGCACTTGTGCGAATGTTCGTGTTGTTATGTTTGTGTACGATAGCGTTATAAATGAATATTGTATTCTACCATATAAAACGTAGTACTTTCATACTGATAATTAAAGCAATTCGTGAAAAATTATTTCCTAACCATTCCAAAATATCAAAAATGCACAACGTTAATATTCAAGTTTTCATTTCTGTCGGCACTCCAGGAGTGCAACCCGTCGTTTTTTTGTTGTGTTGGTTATTGACAAGAGGAGGTTCTTATAAATAAAAAAACTGGTATAAATTAATGTTAAGTGGGAAAAACTGTACATTGTTATTTTTTATGTAAAATGTTAGTAGCTAAAATAATTAATGTCAAGTGATACGAAGTCTGCCAGGTCAGCTAGTATAAAACAAATGTGATATTTATTAGCAATGTCTTTTGTTAAAATAATATTGATTGAATTAATACACACATATCTTCACACTAAATCACTTGCGAGATTGGCAGAGGTTATCGAGTTGTACTTGATGAGTTCCAAGTGTAACGATATCTACAAACCTGCCTAGCTTCCGCCACATTCATTGCTTTTTTCCTTTAACACGACGGTTTCACAGACTTTTAATCCCACCTTCAGATAATGCTCGAGCGATTAGATCGTGGAATGTCAACCTAGGTCGAAACGTCCAAGGAGACCTAGGTCGCCACCACATTCGCATTATGTATCTGTTGTTAGTTGTTAGAGAGTAATTATTCATAGAGACAATTATATATTTCAGTGCTGATTTAGAGAAAAAGACTGGGTCTTTTGAAATCATTTGTAATCTAACAATAAAAGGGCATATCACATTCAAAGGTTCCAGTCCTGTCATACAAAGTTTACTCGGAAGAGACTCAATCGAAGGAGAAGGCACGGGCAAGATTAAAGTCGGTAAGTGATAAAAATACACTAAGCAGAACAAAATATTTTTTTTTCATTAATTGTGCTTTGAAAAAATGTTATTAGATAAGATAGATCATAATCCAGCAGTTATTTAAAAGTGTAAACGTTCAACTGCAATGCACATTCAAAAGCACATTTAAATACGTTAGTAAAATATGTTAAGCAAAAATAAAGGAGGTCCTATTGAAGTAATAAGATAATATTCTAGTCACTGCACGTGAGTGAAGTCATAGACTAGTAAAACATAAACAAAATTTTCCAAAAAAAAATCTTTAGTAAAGTAGCAAAGCGTGAATCGGGTTCAATTCTAAACGGTTCCGTAGTACAAAGTTTAGTTTACAATTACATATATTTAGAGTAGCAGATGACATTAATTAATGTCATGACATGACATAGATAGACCATTACCCCGTTACATTGACCCGTGTCGGGGTGCACCTGACCTTCCTGTAAGGAAGCTCCTAAAAGGCGGTCAAATGCTTATTTTTACTTACACTAGGTGATAGAATTTCGCAGGACACGACCGGAGTGGTACCACCACCTTACCTATTCCTGCCGTTAGACAGTTTTGAACAATAGAATTAGTTCTTGTCTTTGAAGTGTTCCGGTTCCAAAAATAAGGTATCATGTAACCTTATTTTTTTGAAGTTTAAGAGCCGGCCACAAGTTGGCAACGCGACATTACCACTTTTGTTCTCTATAAGCTGCGTTAATTTCTCACCATCAGTAAATCTGTCAACATGTTTGACTTCTAATAAAATATCCAAAAAAATGACAATCCAAGAAGTTAAGTCCGACGCTGGAACGCCAGACTACAGAGGCAAGAGACAAAATGTGACAAATCTCCGAAATTGCTTCGTCTTTTTCTTTTGCTGTCTTATTTAAAACATAAACTAGAGTATGTACTCGAAGGTTCAACCTGGTAGTCTTTATTACAATGTCATACAGTCTAGAACTTCTACCTAACCTACCTAACCTAAATAAAAAAGTTTTGATTAAAATTAACAGCCAATATTTTTTTTATTTTGCCGTCTCTAATCGATGTTTGCTACTTAACTATGAAAATTCCAAATCCAACTCGCACTTAGCCACTATATTTATCATTCGTCTACGGAACCCCGATAGTGCTAGCGTCACGGTAAAAACCCTTGTTTTAATCAAAGTTCAAACATAAATCTTTGTTATTCGTCGAATACATTAAGTATTATGTTTATAATCTCATAAATTAAGCCACAATATCCAGTAAAACTCGATACCTACAACCTGTTTTAATACAAAACTGAAGCTAATAACAATAATTTGTAATTGTAAATGCAAATGATTTCATATAATACCTTCCTTATGCGAATGATTTTGTTTACACATTTCCCACACATTATCTTTTATTGTTAGTGTTCTCTAATGTAGTGTTTTAATTTTGGAAAGTAGAATATCCGTTAAAAAGCTAGAGATTTTATGATAATTAATTTTATGATATTGGAAAGCAAACAAACAGATGGGTTTCCCGTAATAAGAAATCCACGCCGCCCAGAGACACTAAAAGTGGTAATGGTGCGTTGCTAACTTAACAAATGACAATATTTACATTTTACATTAAAAACAAAATTGTCCAGAATTGGGTACGTACCCGGTTGGCAATAGGCTTGCCACCCGTGGGTCTTAGTGTCTTCCGCCTTACCACCTTAGTGTCTTCGGCTACTCATGGGTGCCCTGGTTATGCCTCTGCCTACCTCTTTGTGGATATGAGCATGAAGACACTTTTTTTAGATAATATTTAAAAGTCTGATACAGGTTTCCCGTCACTAACATGCTGTTGTTATTAACTGCTGGAGAAACCCACATGAATTACTAGGTATTTAATGTAACTAACGGCCAATGTTAATAATGTATCTCAATCTAACGGATTTCAAGCAATCCAGATAGCTGCGTATCCGGCGCCCAATCCCATACCTAATTGCCATATTTATCCTGTCCACAGATATGTTATTGGCAAGCGATAACATAAAAATGGATCAAAATATCAATCTTGGACAGCAAGTTTTGGATTAGGATTGATTATTAATATTGGCCGTAAATGAATTAAATGATACACGTCATATCTATCTGATAAACGAGAGATAAAAAACAGGTTTTGGACATATCTCAAAGTGGCCGTCCCTTGGCATATATGTATTTATAAAAAAAAATATAGCGCACAATCTGAACATCCACCTGTTCAAACAAACAAAGTTCGCTTGAACAGCTAGTTTGTTATAATTCTTATTTCCTTCAGATCAATAACATAGACTTAAAGGCCATTTGCTCCTAGGTATAAAACCTATGAGTTAGCTTCTAATCAGAGATAAATCACTTGATATTTGACAACCTAACTCGTATTCAAATTTAACTTAAGGTTATGGGCCCTAAAATAATTGATTTGTTCCATATTCGCCCTAACTTTTCGTCCCATATTCCATAAATTTCCCTGTTTCGTCCTACATTACATAAGGTCCTATAAATACTGTTTACAAATACACAATTTTTTCAAGAACGTCGTCACTTTTGAATTATAGGATTTACTTCGTGTAATAAAATAATCAAGTAGGTGTGTATCATATTTGCTGTTTCTTGTATTATTTCTAAAGAAGTTATTAGATTAACATTTTTTATTCACAAATTGTTTGAGTATTTGAAGAATATTGAGTTCTGAATAAGCAAGCATAAATAAATGATTTATATTAAGAATGACCAGTAACATTTGCTTGGATGTAGCAAAAAAATAATCTCGTATCTACAATCACTTATTTGTTCTATTCATTCAAATTTGACTACTCTCTAGTCCAACTTGTCATTTGAACACGAAATATGGTTTTGCATTTCAAGCGTAAACACATTGACAGTACATTAATTATCATCGCATTATGCGAGTGAAGTATCGCTGTAAGCAAAGATATATCGACAGAATAATATGTAAACAATGTGTAAACTAATATGTAAATTTAGTAATAGGAAGGTTTCACCGTTTATACCAAATTTATGAGTCAATACCATATTTTTCTATAGAAAATAAGACATGGTTTGCATATTGGCCGGCAAAATCGATGATGAAGGTTATAAGTAGATTATTGATATTACAATAGTCGTAACATGATAACACTAAAAGGATACACTCTTATAAAGGACATGTTAGGAAACATTAAAATATATTTAAAATAATTAAGAGTATAAGTGCAAAAATTAACTCTAATTATTTAGGTACACACTTCATGATGTAGTAATTTTATTTTTGAAAGATAGCCTGTGATTCCAAAGCAAATCCACATTTTTTTTAATATTTTACCTTAATCTGCTACATGTTTTGGGTACGTAATAAAACATATTGAACGCAATAGTCGGGTTATGAAAATATTAATATGCAACCATCTCATAATCATGGCTATTTAAAAACGAACTACCGAAATCGTTTTAATAGTATTGACTAAACAATTATACAAACTACTAAAATTAGTAGTTTATTCTTAAACTTATTTGACCTTGAAAACGGTGTTCTGACATAGAAATAATTTTCCTAGCGGTATCAGGTATATTTTATAATCCTCTCTATATTTTATAAAACCTACATAATATTCATGAAGAAACATATTGTCACCTTTGTTAGAAGTGTGAGCACGAACACTGATTAGTTTTTTGACTTTTTATATTTCAATATTTGATAAATTTACGTCAATGGAGTTATCACACATTTGAAATGCGGTTTAAACACAAAAAATAACTGTTTAGGTTTATTTTTTTCATAACTAAATAAATAATTGTTTTTGTCATGCTGAGTCACTGTGAAATATTTATTACAGTGCCACTAACTTATTCGTTCAGTAGTCAAAAAAGGAACTAAACCGCTATCTCGTAAAACGATGTAGTTTTCAAAATATAAGCACCAAAAACGACATTCCCACAGCAAATTTTCTTAATGTTATTCCTATTTTCTAGGTAAAAACTTCAAAATATGTAGAAATTCTAAACATCACACTAGCGACACTGCTCACTGATCAAATACGTTGGTCTTACTGTACCAAGTATTATTGTTATGACGTCAATCGATTATCATAAATGGATCTTGGGATTTACGTGTCTACCGTCAGGCTATTAGCATATTGTTTGTTAATGTTATTATTTACTTTAATTTTATTATCTTTTTGTATATTTTTTTAAGTTCTTAGCTAACAAATAAGCATATAGCTCTGAAAATGGTGTGAGACAATGTCTACTAGAAACAATATTTAAGCTATCTTTGCTTGAAACTTCATAAGTAATGTCTAATTGAAAACATACTCATGATTCACTCACATAGAATATTCGTATACCTATATTCCAAGTCCTATAAAAAAGTTTTTGATGATTTATGAAATTTTTGGTTTTTTTTAATTACGTCCTGAAAAAAATCTGTAATATTTTTTTTTAATCAATTGAAATATTATACTTTTGTTACAGAGAAACTTCGAGTGGCCCTTAATTTCCCATTTTACCCAGTGAAACAAGATGATGGAGAAATATACATTCACTGGCCAAGTAAAGAAATTAAATACAAGTATGAAATTGAGAGAGTCAATTTCGCTGGTGAGAAGATATATTTAGGCAAAGATGAAATAAGTAAGTATCCTACATAACTTATGTAATATTCAATAAATATGCTGAGACTAGATGCATACTGTGTAGATATCTTCAGAAATATCTTTACTCAAAACAACTTTAATTTATTAAATCAATTTCAATAAAGTAGAAAAAATAAGTTTTAATTTTCTGATAAAATTTAATGCACATTATTGAATAACTTCAAAATTAAAGAGATAATAAATTTCCTCAAAATAATTGCTAGTTAACTTTTGATTAAATTTTATTTCGACTTACAAGGAAGAATTTTGGTATATTGGTACAGTACTACTATTTAAATTATGCGCTTCGGCTTTACACTTTATACTTTTATTTTTAAATTGACTGACTTAATCTAAATTTAAGTGAAATGATTAATTGTGGGTAATAACAACTCTGTATTGTTATCTTTAAAATACATTCGGACTTCCGAAGCTTAACGAATACAAACGAAGTGCATAATTTAATTAGTACTACTGTACTTCATGTATCTTAAATTCCTTGTCTGTGAAACCTGACAATTTTTTTAATCGTTTTGACTTGACTGAGTTTTTATTCAATTAACTTAAAACAACATTAAATTGGAATGTACCTTTATTTTGACGATAGTGAAATTATACATAACATTCTTGCCAACAAAATGGATGACGCAACGAAATGGCGGATTACTAAATTTAGAACCCATCCAGTATGGATTTTAAATAAACGGACTTAAAAAGTAGAAGAGTTTTGGCACCATTGAGAGAAAAGATGGTCGAAGTTTTTTCATAATTATTAAAATTCATGTTGATATTGAGTGAAATTAGTCAATTTTGGTGGCATTTTGTACAATTTTGTTCAGTGAAAGTGCACAAATGAAATTATCATGAATAAAATTAGCATATAGTGTATTTCCTTGTTGCCGCCTAATCTCATTACATGAGCTTGAATAATGAGGCCACCACTTTACCCAAGAGCCTGACATGACTTTCTTATGACTAATTATATTTAATTAAAATTGATATCAAAGTTGACGCAAATTTCTACTTGACTAATGGCAAAATTCTAACGTCAAGGCCAAAACCTTAAGAAAAAAAAGTAAAACAATACATGATAAAGAAAATGTTGTCATTGATAATATAATTTGTTTATTCGTGTAGTTTTATCGACAGTCAACAGTTCTCCCGTATTGTTTTGGGTTCGTTAAGAAGAATATACCATCTGCGTTTTTGCTAGGCAGCTCGTAAGAGACGAGCTCAGTTTATATAGTCATCTCCAACAAGGCTTCTAGCGGTAGGAGCTGTGCAGCAACTTGACCAGCAGAAGATCCAAAATTTTCAATGTTTCCAATTCGGAGCATTGGATAGCCAGTAGACTTGCACAGTAGTTCTATAATCCCGGTCTCAGGACTGACATAAAAAAGTCAGCCAAAAAAAAACAGTTTTATAAGCTTAACCATTTCGATGTATTTTCAACAGCTCCTTTCGTTGTCGCCTACGTAAATGAAAACTGGAGGACATTGTTGGACAGATTTGGAGACAGCTTCATCAACGCAGCGAAGGACAACTACTTGAAATTCGGAGAGACAGTATTCAATAAAATACCGGCATCCAAATTCCTGACCGATGATCTGACACCTTATTTGTAAGAAAATGGATATGAATAAAATTGTTGACATTAATTTTGTTTATTTTAGAAACCTTTCTCAAAATTATAAGAGATCTTCATTTAAATTTCAAAAAGTTGAGAGGTATCAAGGGACACCCCGATAGGTTATATTTATTATTTATTATGTACAAAAAACCTGTA
>NJDC01011922.1:0-11126 GCA_002245475.1 Calephelis virginiensis | reverse complement strand
CAGGCAGCTCGTAAGAGACGCGCTCAGTTTATATAGTCATCTCCAACAAGGCTTCTAGCGGTAGGAGCTGTGCAGCAACTTGACCAGTAGAAGATCCAAAACCTTCAATGTTTCCAATTCGGAGCATTGGATACCCAGTAGACTTCCTCAGTAGTTCTATAATCTCGGTCTGAGGACTGACATAATAAAGTCAGTCAAAAAAATCAGTTTTATAAGCTTAACCATTTCGATGTATTTTCAACAGCTCCTTTCGTTGTCGCCTACGTAAATGAAAACTGGAGGACATTGCTGGACAGATTTGGAGACAACTTCATCAACGCAGCAAAGGACAACTACTTGAAATTTGGAGAGACAGTATTCAATAAAATACCGGCATCCAAATTCCTGACCGATGATCTGACACCTTATTTGTAAGAAAACGGATATGAATAAAATTGTTGACAATAATTTTGTTTATATAAGAAACCTTTATCTCAAAATTCAAAGAGATCATCATATAAATTTAAAAAAATTGAGAGGTATCAAGGGACACTAAGATGGATTATATTTATTAGCTCACTCAGCAAAAATAATGCGAAACCACAAACGACACCACACTGTCCAATGCGAAATAGAAATAAAAATATATGGCTTGTTTTCTATAAGAGGGAGAGATAGACAGTCAGAGAAACGTGCGCACGCCGCACAGCTTACAGGAAAAAGTGTCGTTACAACTTTTTGTGAAAAATTTTTCCGTCTAGCCCCCATTCACAACGCGCGATAAGGAACTTTTAAAAATGTAGGTACTTTTATTCAGAGATGTGAATATACTTTTGGTCCTTTATTGCTAACATACATTTTTTCCCACTAATGAAATAATCACCAATTCAGATAACGAGATAATTTCAGTGGTGCTGAAGTCACACTATGTAATGGTAGAGTTTTTGTAATGATTTGAATGGATTAATGTCATTGCCACTATAAAGTCAGAGCCTTTACAATGGTCTGATTTTATTTTATCGGCTAATATGTTGCTAACTTCGCGGTTTATTTCAACTTTACCGGACTTTGTGAGTGAGTAGAGTGCTCAGTCAGTTTCGCAGCGACTCGCCTGGATTGGTACACCGCCTTACCTACGCCTACCATCAATGCATGCCGCTGACGTGTCCCGGTTCGGAAGGTAAGGTAGCCGGTAAATTTACTTTGCCAAAAAGCACCATTACCATCTTTGGTGTTTCTAGGGGGCGTGAATTTTTTACCATCAGGAAACCCGTCTTGTTTGCCTTCCAGTGTCAAAAAAATATTATTTGAATGGATTGGGCTATTCCCTACAACGTCCGCAACAAGGACTGTCTACCGGGAGACCAAATCTCGACTTGTTGCTATGTTCCGGTTGTTTGGAGAGATGGCTGGCGAAAAAGAGTTCCAGAGACGGTGTATGGTGTCTTGTGAGTTTATGTTGGGATAGGTAGAGGGTTGCGTTGGCCGCCGTTTGTGAGATCGGTGTGATACGATTAAACGGTGTCTGTAGGCGGCGGGAATTTTCTTACCATCAGGAAATTCGTTTGCTTGTTTGCCTTCCAATATCATAAAAAATAAGAAACGCGAGGGGGGCTCTGATTTGTCGGGTTGTTCAAACTTTTCTTTGCTCTAATGAGCAATCATAATCGGCAAATTACCTTTGACAATATATATACTCGTATTTGACATTTACCTATATTTCTTTTAATCAGGAAATTCGACTGCTTACCTTTGCTTCATTGTATACAACATACTTTCTTGTGATCAGAAAATCCGTTGGCATATTAAAAGGACACAGGAAAAGAAAGTATTCGTTACACATTTTCCTACTTTGAATAAATTGTATATCGATTCTCCTATTGTTCATCTAATTTAAAACTTACAAAAGGCGCTGAATTTGGGTAAAGGCTGTGTAGAAAACTACTTTAAAATTTACTATCTTCAGTATCTTTGTGTCCTTATCTTCGAAGAGGTAGGTAGAGGAAGCCCACAATGTGATAGTTTGTAAGCCTATTTCCAACTGGGCACATATTCAATCTCGGGCAACGTGGCTTTTACTAGAAAGTTGAAAATGCATATTTTCTGTTTGTTGTCCGACCCGGGCATCGAACCCAGAGATTCAAGTCCAACACTGGAACTCTAGACTATACAGACTATTAGAATTTAACGTTCTCATGTCATTAGAAATCGAATAAAATGTACATTATCGTTGGAACCACATTAGAACGTACAGATAGAGCTGATATATGTAGCACCGCGCCTCCTTCTTGAATTTATTTGTTTTTATAAAATCCTTATTATCTTTCAAATTCTTTTTGTTATAAGTAAGAAAGTAAGTAAGCATCTTCACGCCCATAATATCCCCGAAGGGGTAGGCAGAGGCATAACCAGGGCACCCACGACTAGCCGAAGACACTAAGTCCCACAATGTGATGTGTGGCAAGCCTATCGCCAACCGGGCACATATCCAATCCCGAGCAACATTATTTTATTCGAAAATTGAAAATACCACATTTTCTCTGTGTTGCCCGACCCGGGATTCGAACCCGGGGCCTCACGAAGATAAGTTCAACACTTGGACCGCTAGACTATACAGGCGATAATTGTTCTAATCAATCAATTGTCAATGAGCCTACTATTTTCCTAAGCCTTTTTGCTTTGTTAAATAAAATCAAGGCCACGTGCGTGTCGGATGAAGATGAGCCGAGGACTCCGTAAAAGCCATGAGTATATTATGAATAAAATTTCACTCATTAAGACATTTTATTAAATTGTAAATACAAGTAAAAACATTATTTTTGCAAATTTACCTTTCTATGTGCTATAAAATGAATTATGTATCATAGAGTTCGCGCGAAGAACCCTGTAAGTTTTGATACCCTTACGAGTTTAAAAAACGGGTTGCACTCCGGAAGTTCCGGCAGAAGTGAAAACTTGAATATTATCGTTGTGCAGTTTGATATTTTGAAATGATCAGGGAATAATTTTGCACGAATTGCTTTAATTATCGGTACTATCATTTATGTAGTAAAATACAATATTCATCTATTGCGCTATCGTACACAAACATGACAACGCGAACATAGAACAAGCGCCGTGCGCCGTCTTACTTGCGCCAGCGGCCTGTGCTGTCTTACGAAATTTCAGGTCACGTGTCCTGACGCGAGTTTGGAAGTTTTTACCCATTCCAAAAAAAGTGCGCAACGCCGCTAAAGAAATTTTCACTTCAAAAATTTGCGGCATAAATGTCAGTATCATAGATTTAGGATGTACTAGATAAACAAAGTCAGTTAAAAAGCGAAACCAAAAAAAACATTCGTGAGTGTGAGTAAATTGTTTATGTAGTTAAAAAAAGCGTTGTTAAAAAGGTCACGTACGTTATCGATATCGATAAATTAACAAACTGTAAGTAAATTAGCATATTTTCTTTACTCTCATCTATTATGATATAAACAATATCAAAGTTTATGTTGTATGACTATTAAGACATTACATTCGTGAAATATTGGCTTTATGTATCACTGCTATAGTGACTAATAGATGGTAGATTTGTACGCGAAGCCTGTCTTTTAGGGTCATCATCTTTGACTTTGTCGGCCGAAATAGCAATGTTATTCATTATCATGTTCTGGTTAGACCGTAAGGTAGCCGTTAAAATGATATAAGTGGCATTGTTATCCCGCCAAACAGATAGGAAAGTACAACTTTTTATATGACTTGAGACAGCAATCAAGCATACGACTCTCCTTGTGGTTATGGACAACCGTAGATTATTGACATTATACATCCTATAGGTGCATCGCTGTCGTGTGACTTGAATGTTCAGCGTAATGTGCAAGTCTAGCTTCCCAAGCTTTCCCATCGGAACGAATGTTTTTATAATCATATTTCAACTATTTAGTTACTGCGGTTAATCTTCTCGTCAGCATTATGGTTTTCAAATAAAATAAAATAAATAGGATCACGCAGTGAAAAGTTACGAGGTAACACACACAAAAATACCTTCGATTTGAAATCCTCTTCTTTTTTAATTCGATTAAAAATGACCAAATGTGAGTAATCCAGGGAATAATTTATTAGACATAAATAAAATATTGCAAAATTAATAGAACTCCTTTGTAACGCCCATAGGCACTGGACACAGCTCGCTAAATAAATGAAGTTACAGACGCGTCCAAAGCACTGGACGCAAGTAACGAAAACACGTTAGTATAATATGCGTTGGTGGCAGTGAATGCGTTAATGATTAAACTTAATAATATCAAGTATTCATAAAAAGATTACGTATAAGCGCATCTCAGCCTTAAGTAGAAATGTATTTTACGAAACGCAAGTTGGTTAAACAACCAATGTTGAAAGCTCTTGCTAAGGAGTGTTTATACTCTTTGTTTGACATTCATCGATATATTAAGGACGTCACCGCGTTGTCAAGCCCTAGCGTAAACAAAAATTTATTATTTTACATAACATCTTTGCTTATGCCTTTTAAGGGTACAAAATAATGTTATAAATAAAACAATGCAAATAAATATATTGTAAAAATCCTCTTCTGAGCAGATAAGTTGCACAAAAACTAACAAAATGCAGTTCTAAATATTCTTATGTCAAAGTTGTATTTACCTATGAAATGTGTATTTATTAGGATTGTTTTGTTTTGTGACATCACAAGCGCTTACAGAACATGACATCGTAATTGCCTTTACATTTTATTCCATTTAAATAGTAAGATTATGAAAATAATTCACAAAATTCACAGCGACGCACTATGACAGGAATACTATGAACTCATACTCGCGTAAATATTGGCACATAGGTACCTGACTCTCTCTCTCTGTTCCTCTAAGACAATTTTTACCTGATAAGGACTTCTCTCTCCCACACTTTGTTGATCTTGTACATGCTAAATCTATGGTCAGTATCTATTGAATATGTTGGCTTAGGAGCTTGCTTTTTTACAGTTCCAAGGGATAGTAAAAATAAGTATTTAATGTAAATTTCAAATTGACATCTCTACGCATTATTGACAAAAAGATCTTGACAGACGGACTGACCAACAGAAAATAAAGAGATTCTATAATGAATCCCTTTATTCCCTTCGAGATACTAGACACAAACACACAAAATTACGGGACAGGCAGAGAGTATTGACTTCTTTTCCCCCTTGACAATTCGTGTTAGTCATTGATTCCAATACATAGAAACACTTATATAGATACCAGAATAAATTTAATAAACATTAGATCCGGAAAACGCAGGCATCTAAATGTTCATCACACATATGCCTGCCACCATCGGGAATCGAACCCGAGTCTCGCGATTGATCGATGTAGTTAGGCGTGTACGCTAGCCACTCGATCAACGAAGCGGCTGCCAATCGACTACCAAATCTAACGATTCCTGCAGACCTTTCTGACGTCCTCCCATTCAGGACGTTTTTCATACAAACACGTCGGTTTTGGAGACTCATAATACCCCAGAAATTTGATTATGGAATATTTACCTAAGTCTCCCCGAATATCTGCATCTATCCATATTCGCATTTTATATCTGCTTTGTCATTATTTCATTTACCATTCTTATTTCCACATGACCAAACAAGTGGAGCATGGCCATTCTCATTTTAATATCAGTATTTCTTTTCAAACCCACCCTTTCTCGGATCTTACTGTTACGAAGATATGTAATTTGCGTAACCCTAAAAATTAATACACTATAACAACATTCAAATTTATTACCATATCAATTAACAAAGATTATAGTCCCTTTGGTGAAATTTGCATGATTTCGACATTTTAGTCCTAGAGCACGATGGAAACTTTGTTCCCAAAGTAGACCTTCCTTAATTGCTATTCATATGTACGCCCTGGAAACACCCGTTACTATCTCAAAATCTCCTTATAAACTTATAATTATTTTTGATCGCCTGTTTAGTCTAGCTGTAAGACTTGACTCCACGAGGACCGGGTTCGATTCCCGGGTCACTAACAAAACGAAGTTGCGATTTTCAAGTGTCTAATAAAAAAAGTTAAAAATTGTCAGGCGGTAGGCTTTCCACCTACAACATCGTGAGACTAAGTGACTTCAGTTAGTCATCGGTGCTCTGGTTGTGTCTCTGTCTACCTCTTCAGGGATATAGACGTGAATACAGACGGGAATACAATTAATCTATTTTTAAATTATTTCTAATAAATTATTATTACAAATTAATTATTAAAAATATAAATAATACATTTACTTAGACTAGTGGTCGCCGATTGGTCGAAATTAGACCATAATAAATTTTAATATCTTGTTGATAAGAACGCCATCTTCATTTCTCAAGACCAACTACTTTGCTTACAAACTTTATGAATAGTTAGTGCGCCATCTGTGATCTTTTATCGTTATCAGCAATATATTTGTTCGTGTGTGTCAAATGCCTCGTAGTACTTGTAATGTTTTATTTTTTTAATTAATGCATTTTATAAACATTATCATTAAAAATTCATCAAATTAAAAAAATAGCGTCATGCACTTCTCCTAAACATAAACTATTAGTGTGCCAAATTTCATACTCCTCCATCAACAATTTTCGTAAAAAGGATTCCAAAGTTTTTGCTTCACGTATTAATATTATGACCATAAATAAGTGCTGTGTGTCATTTCTATAAATGTTATTTAAATATTTGTTCACCACACTGTGTACTACATGTAATGGTACGGTTAAACATCTTCGTAATAACTTATTAACACACATATTTGCCAAATAAATGAATTTCATTTCATTCACAGGTTAAAAAAGATTATACATGAATAATATACAAAACCGTGGCCTCAGAGATCACTGGCAATACATCATTAGTAGTCATTATTATCCTGTTCCGTTCCGGCTATATTAGCCGTCCTACTCCTACCCGGATTGGTACCTAAGAGTAGGACGGCTATATTAGCCGTCTTACTCTTAGGTATATTGACTTGTATACTTGCCAATCCTGACTTTAAAATAAACAACGTACGTATAACTGAATTTATATGAGACAATCATATTATCACGAGAACCGCCGTTCTTTTTCTGGTCTTTTTAGGGAAAATACAAAAAGTTTTGTAAGTTGGCAAAGACTATGCACTAACTAAACTTAAGTTTAAAAGTTATCGCTTTTTTACGCAAGTAACAGAAATAAATAATATTCTGCGGTCATATTAGTATAAACGTAATATTTCTTTCAACGTTTAATCTGTACCTCAGTATAGGTATGTAAATAAAAAAAAAATAAAAAAAAGTCTTTATTTTAATATGTCTAATATTATGTTTCATCTATTTTTTTTATTGGTTAAATAAGAGACATCCATTAACATATTAAGGGCCAAAGCACATTGCCGCGCCACTAAAATCGTTGCAACGCCGCAACGCAAACCGGTAGGCAACCAAGCACACAGATTTCCTGATGGTAAGAAATTCACGCCGTCTAGAGACACCAAAGGTGGTAAAGGTGCGGTGCCAACCTGAGGCTGGGTTATTAGACTTGAGCAAAAGTAAGTTTACCGGCTTACTTTTACCTTTGACGGAACACATCAACGGCAAGCACTGACGTTATGGCGGCAATAATAGGTAAGGCGGTGGTACCAATCCGGGCGAGTCGCTGCGAAACTATACCACCTAGCTGTTGCCCTATGTGTAACCCTCTATCTGTGTGTCAAATTTCATCAAAATCAGTTCAGCAGTTTTTGCTTAAAGAAGTAACAAATAAAAATACAAACTTTCGTTTTTATTTTAATAGGATAGGATAAGATGAGAGCGTGACAGACAAACTTCCGCATTTATTATAACATAATATACGGATATTTACTAAATAAATAATCCTATTAAAGCAGAATGGTACGAAACACCACAAATTAATCTTAAAGTGCAAAATCCCAATATTACTTTGGCCTTGTTGTTTGTTTTGGCCTGCGTAATAGCAAAAAAACAATTCTTAATTCCTACTAGGCGTTCCACGTTATTTGACCCCCGTTGACATCGCATCAGGGCCTTTACTGTTTTTTTTTGTTATTGGAAAGCAAACAAGCAGACGAATTTCCAAAAAAAAGATATTCACGCCGTCTAGAGACACCAAAGGTGGAAATGGTGCGTTGCCAATCTTAGGTCAGGATGTTAGGCATCGATAAAAAGTAAGTTTACCGGTTACGTTACACTCCGAACCGTAACACGTCAAGCGCAAGCGCTGACATTATGGCGGCAGGAATAGGTAAGGTGGTGGTACCAATCCGGGTGAGTCGCTTCGAGACTCTACTACCTAGTCAGATGTCACGGTGTTAGTGACGGTAAGCCTATGCTCGCCTTCTACGAGCTGCTAGGCACAGGAAGTCAGATGGTCTATTCTGCAAAGGATTCCGAACCAACACGGGGGTTCCCCCGAATTTAATTTAATTTGTTGTTATTCAACAACGCTTGCAATAAATTAAATTTGTTTATTGACGCCTTTGGTCTAAAATTCCTTCTGCTAGAGCAGCACGCTCCAGATTAAGATGAGAAGCGGAAGGCCATGATCGAAATATAAATGGTCTACTAAAAATGGCTGAGCGCGAATTTAGATAACAGATTGACGAAACAGTTACTTCATACGAATGTGGATGTATGTAGGTACCCGGGGAGACCTAGGTTGACATTCCACGATCAAATTGCTTGTACATTATCCAAGGGTAGTCTCAAAATCCAGAAATGTGAAGGAAGCCAGAAAGGCCTGCAAGTATCGTGAGATTTGGCACTTGATATTCTCTGCATCTCCCTTGATATATATAAATATATGAATGTATTACTAATACTGGTTGTTGGGGTCATTGCATCCCGATACGGACTTTATTATTTTATAACCATATTACGTGTATAACGCCTAATAAATTTAAATCGGCAATAAACCAGAAATATTTCTGTATCTTTTGTAGGCGTCGCAATAAATAAGGTTTTTTTTACAAAACGCGACTTAATAAAACTTTTGTTGCTCACTTAGTTTATAAAGGTAAAGAAATATTTCATATTAACTGCCTTTGAAAAGAAGAAGTTTTATATAAAATAGATACTTTATGTATGTTAGTCGTCTCTGTGGTGTAGCGGTTCAGGTGTTGGACTTGACTGCGTGAGATCCCAGGTTCGAATCCCGGGTCGGGCAGCAAAAAGAAAATTTGGGTTTTCCATATCGCCTCTGTGGTCTAGCGGTCCGGGTATTGGATTTGACTGCATGAGGTCCCGGGTTCGAATCCCGGGTCGGTCAACAAAAAGGAAATTGGATTTTCCAATTTTCTAATAAAAAAATGTTGGTCGGGATTGGAAATGTGCCCGGTTGGCGATAGGCTTGTCACCTATCACATTGTGGAACTTAGTGTCTTCAGCTAGTCGTGGGTGCCTTGGTTGTACCTCTGCCTACCTCTTCGGGGATATGGGCGTGAAGATACTTTTTTTTTGGGTTTTCCAATTTTCTAATAAAAATGTTGATATGTCCCCGGTTGGCGATAGGCTTACCACCTATCACATTGTAGGGCTTAGTATCTAGTCTCTATCTCGGCTAGTCGTGGGTGCCCTGTTTGTGCCTCTGCCTAGCTCTTCGGGGATATAGGCGTGAATATATTTTAATTAAAATAATATTTCACAAGCATATACAGTAATATATTACAAAATAAAGTTTAAATATTACAAAAAAAACCTCTTATCAACTGGTGGTAGTGTGTCATGCAGAAACTTGCCCTAAGATCCAAAGCCTCACCTATTCCTGCTGCCATTTGTCGTGTTCCAGCTTGGAGGATAGAGCCCAACATTTTGGCCACAGGGGAACAACGCACCTGTAGCATCTATCGAGTCAATAGACCATGGTTCTCTTACCGTCAGGAGAGTCCTGTTCTAATTCGCTGACGAAAAACAGAAACAAATCCTGCCTCAACAATCTATTGCACGAATTTTCCACGTGTTGGTCTGAGGCTCCTTTGCAGATAGACTATCTACCTTTCTGCCAGGCAGTTCGTAAAAGGCGAGCATAGGCTTACCAATACTAACACCGTGACATCTGACTAGGTGGTAAAGTTTCGCAGCAACTCTTCCGGATAGGTACCACCACCTTACCTATTCCTGTTATCATTACGTCGGTGCTTGTCGTTAACGTGTTCCCATCTGGAGGATTAGGTAGCTGGTAAACTTACTTGTGTCTCTAGGCGGCCTGAATTTCTTACCATCATGAAATCGGTCTGCTTGTTTGCCTTCCTATATCATAAAAAAACTTGCCTCTACATCTACATAATGTTTGAAAGCTTTCTACAAATTTTAAAGGAATAAAAAAAATTTCGTACCAGACAGGATTAGAACCTGTAACGCTTTGTCTCTAGCCATGAAATTAAAACAAAACGAACGAAGGCATCAAAAATTTTGCCACAGGACTTGAAGCTTCAGTAGTTTAAATAGTTAGAACAGGTTCATTACTTGTCTGGGGCGAAATTTGTTTCTTTCTTTTAAATTTGTAGACATTTAACCTAAGCGCAGGGTAAATGCTAAAAATGAAAATACCTCTATTTCATTTCTTTTTCAAAGTGCAAGCCATCTGACCTCATCTTAGCAATATTTTACAAGAAATATTTTAATCAGATCAATTTATTATCTGGAAAATCTATTTTTAACTTTAATAATAAGCTTTAGTTATATATTTAAAATTAAGATTGAACATCTTCTTTCAACTAGTTTATAATTTTATAATCAGTTTTATGGATTAAAAAACGGCTTTGATATCCTGGTTTCTTAAACAAACAATAGAATGTGTGTTAACATGTTTTTAGACTTACTTATTATCTTCATGCCAAGTCCCTTTCGGAGTTAGCAGAGAGTGCCATGTGTTGCAAAGAATACTTATTTACTTTTCCCCCATTGATCAATGGAAAATGAGCGGGTATCCTTTAAAAATCCCCTTTGATACCCGCCGCTCTTTAGGGAGAGCAGAAAATTATGTCGGACTCGATCCGACTAAAAACCAAATGATGACCTTCCTGCCGCCCGGCTAGGAGTGGATAGTGTCGCTTTCGTATTCACCATGTCACTCTGCATGATTGCTACCTTTCATCACAACTTTCTGCAGCATCATTCTTCATCCTCATATCCCCGAAGAGGTAGG
>NJDC01011919.1:20507-39373 GCA_002245475.1 Calephelis virginiensis | reverse complement strand
ACAACCATACTCCTGAATCAAAGCAACAATCAGAGGGCATATTTTAGTAGATTATTTACCGAAAGGTCAAACTATAAATTCTAGTTATTATTGTAACCTTTTACAAAGACTCTGGGTAGAAATAAAAGAAAAAAGGCCGGGAATGTTGCGTAAGAAAGTTTTGTTTCATCAAGACAATGCACGTGTTCACACTTCGGTTGAAACAATGTCTGTAATCCATGATTGTGGCTACGAACTGCTGCCCCATCCACCTTATTCGCCGGATTATCATTTATTTCCAAATTTAAAAAAACACTTGGGTGGCTCGAAATTTTCGTCCAAAGATGAGGTGATAGTCGCAGTAAACGACTATTTCGCCGACCTTCCGGAATTTTTTTTTCGAGGGCATAAACAAGTTGCAGGTCAGGTGGAAGAAGTGTGTTGAGCTAGATGGAGACTATGTCGAAAAATAAAAATAAATTTAGACCCACTTTTCTTTCATTTTCTTGGTCGGGCTTAGAACTTTTGGATCCACCCTCGTATATTAGCTTTACAAATACGTTTCGATTCTATCTTTAAGCTCCTCTGCAACCAATCCAATGAACTATGTCCAGGGCGCCAACAAGTTGTACCACGGCATCTCGGACCCCGAGGCGGGCGCACCGCAAAAGCGCGTGGTGCTGGAGATGTCCCCGGGAGACACCGTCTTCTTCCACCCTCTCATCGTGCACGGCTCCGGGGCTAACTGCTCCAAGGTACTCCACTCCGCATACCAACAATCTTATTTCTTATGACTATTGTGTACATCCGAGTTTTTCAGCCCATATTCAATAACCCCCGACAGACCCTATACTAATTGATGTCGTAAAGTACCATATCGATCACGTCAGCGTCACACACACACCCATTCACTCCTCAGAGACACCGCCACAGAAACACAGAGAAAGAGACAGTGAGACTTTTCAATTTGAATATAAGCAAAGTGTCTTCTGTGAACAATACAGTATAGTGGTTATCCCTTACGTTATAAGGTAGGTCATTTAAATATATTAGAAATAAAAATGAATCAAGAATATAGCCTGCGATACGACAATCGCAACCGCAAAACCTAAAGAGGTTTTACCATTTATTTTAACTCTTGAATCATTTGAACAATAGGAGATCATGACCTTAAGAGCTTTGGTGCAATTTCCTGATCCTATAATGGTGAACACAGTCAAAGCCTTAGAGAGTTCATAGAATACGCCTTGAATATCGTGTGAGATTCTTAGATTTAAGATATTTTATAGTAGCTCCAATGGTTGAACAACGCTTGGTGAATCCAAATTGCTTAGTGTATGATAGTCTGTTTACATGAAAATGATTTAATATTTGATCATGTATTCATTTTCCAAAAATTTTGTTAAGGGTTAGTAGGGCAGAAATAAATTCAAAGGATCAGAAGTACTGCCCTATTTAAATAAAGGTGCTACTACTAAGAATCAGAAAATTCTCCATTGGTTATGCAGCAATTAAATTATGACTAAATGAAGTGCAATATATTACATTTTAATGGAATAGTTTTAAATGAATGGCCTCACTAGTCTGACCCTTTTTTGTTTTAATTGATTTAAAAGCCTTTATATCGTTATTTGAACCAACTAAGGTAAATTCAAATGCTTTGTTACATACAGTGACAGATTACTTTTATATTGATTCTGATATATTAAGAGGATATAGTAACAGTTCGAGTTGTTTAAATTAAAATTTTAGTGAAAAAACTTGCTATTTTGAGAGTATCTGTAACATATGCTATAGCAAGAGTTTTGATGAAGATGGATGAATGGATATTTAATTTTGAAATCATTGTTAAAAATCTGGTATTTACCTGTTTCGGTGTTAGTGATTTTCCAAGTAGAATGTTTGTATCTTATTATTAGATTTCTTTATGTCTTCTAAGACACAGATTTAGCAGCACAATAAATTCTTAAACATTTTTTAATTTTATTAACATATTCATTAATATTAGTTTATTAACATTAACATTAAAATTAATAATTTTATCAAATATCCATTTTGTACTTATTAATATATCGATAGTTGCTTATTTTTACTGAAACATGCTCGATTATCAATATTTATTTTTTTCTGTGTAAAAACTTTATTATGCTTAGTATCTTTTTCTATGTAAAAACTTTATTATGCTTAGTATCTATTAATTTAGTCTAGTCAGAAGAAGCATGAGAGTAGGATAAATGCGGTCGAAATGAGAGCACTCCGAAAAATCTGTCGTGTTACGCTCGCTGACCGCATTCGTAACAGAGATATCCGTGGAGTGGAATTAAAGAAAATGTTAATGTTAAAATGAGAAAGAGCATGCTCCGCTGGTTCGGTCATGTGGAAAGGATGACAGATGAAAGATTGACAAAGCAGATATACAATGCGAATGTGGATGGATGTAGGTACCCGGAAAGACCAAGGTAGACATTCCACGATTAAATTGCTCCGGGTGTTATCCAAAGGTGGTATCAAGAGTCTCCGAAACCGGTGTGTTTGTATGAAAAGGATAATTAATGAATGTGAAGGAAGCAAGGCAGGTTTGTCAGGACCGTGAGGTCTGGCACTCGATACTCTCTGCCTATCCCATAAGGGACTTTGCGTGGACATATGTATGTATCTATTAATTTAAACAAATTATTAACTTATTGGGGTTATAATTTTATACAAATTGTCAGTTACTTAATATATTGTCCTGAAAATGCTCCTGACGACTAGCGTTCGTAGGATTATAAAGTATACTTTTTCTGAGCCTTTTTATATTCTCTAGGAAAAATCCCTAATTGACCACTATCAGAATACTTTGACTTTGTCTGACTGACAAATCTGCGATAGGAAAATGACTTTTCTGCTATATTAATATTTTTAAACTTTACTTATTATATCTTTTATTTTGTTTGAGGTTTTCTGTAGTACCTTTTTCATTATTTTTTCAAAATCCTCAAGTTCAACTTTTCATGAATAATATAATAATCTGGATGTTCAATAACACGCTCTTCAGAAAAAGTTATAGTATTCCGTATACTTATATATCTTATAATTCTTAATATTTATAAGATAATCACCACGGATAATACTTTTTCTGTTAAACGGACTAGCTATTTGGTGATTACTGAAACTAAACATAGACTGATAATAATTTTTCAACCAGTGTTCAGTAAGACATAAAATATACTATTGTTGTTAATGTAGAAATGTAGTTCCAATTCTTTTTCGAGAAACTCTTGTATATTGTGGTGTAGATGGAATTATTAGTTGACCACATTTACTAACTTTATTATGATTTATAGAGTTGTTGAAATGATACATAAATATTTTTTTATTTATGTGCATGGAGAGGACCCATTTGCACTGTTTGAAACATTGCATCGTTGGAATTGAAGATATTGTACAAACATGTAATACGTGTCGTCCGAGTAAACAAAATAACGCACGAAACTATTACGTGTTTGTAAACGAAGATTATTCACTGGAATTTGATAAATATGAACTGGAATGAACCAGTAACTGCTCGAAAAATACACATTTTTCACACAAAATACACAAGTTTTAGTATGATTGACATTTGATCGTATGATTCTAATAAATTTAAATCGGCTGTTTATAGAAAAATGAAAGAAAGTGAAATATATTTGTAATACTTATTCTAACTGTACTTATATTTATGTGTTTTCATTGTAATTAACAACTTAGATATATGTTTTATGAAATGAAATATTTGATACTTCTAGCTTTTGTAATTTTTTTTTTTTTGCATGCAATCAATAATCTTTGTAATTGTTGTATGAAATTTTAACATTTTTTTTTGCTTTTATATAATATTAAAATAATAATCTGTAAATAGCATTGTTGGCTACATTATTACTTAATATATTTTGTAATTTATGTACAGTTAAGATCGATAACGTTGGCTATTTCTAAATAAAGAAAATAAAAAAAATAAAATATGTTATCGTTTTAAGCGTATTTTACGTAGATATGGCATTAGTACGAGCGTAGTAATATAATTAGGTCGCAATTCTAAAAAGGTTAGGTAGTTTAAAGAATACAAAAATAAATCTGTATTTGAAGTGTGTTGGCTAGTCGGGGGCTAATCCTTCGGGGAAAGTGCCACATTCGAAACCGGTGTCTCTTGTGCAGAGCTACCGCAAGTCGCTGACGGCGCACTACGCCAGCGCCGCCTGCCAATTCGTGGAGGTGCGGGCGGACGGGCCGCAGGCCGCGCTGGCGCGGGACGTGGAGGCGGAGGCTCTTCGGCGGGGGTACCACCTCTCCTTCCAGGTACCACCTTCTACCGAGTGCCTGCCAGGAAGGCAGGTGGTCGATTCTGAAAGGAGTCCGACCAAGACGAGGAACTATTTTCCCTATTTCTATTATGAAGTAATGATTTTTCTTCTCCAAGAAATACACTTAAACTGTCAAATGATATCAAGATAGTCCCCTAAGTCTAACCGAGCGAGGAGAACGTTAGAGTTACCATTTCAAGTTATGACCGGGACTCGAGCCGGCCTACCTTAATAGGGTTTTTAATCACGATGTGTTTAATAGGTGGTTTTAAAAACACTTGTATTCAGATGTGGCATTCAAAGCAATATCGATTGTACAAATTATCCTTTTCTAATTAACAAGGTCTCGCCTCTGTTCTAGCGGTCCAGTCTTGAACTTGACTTCATGAGGTCTCTGGTTCGATCTCCTGATCGGGTAATAAAAAGAAAATTAATTCTTTCTGTTTTTTTATAAAAACAACGTTGCCTAAAATTGGCTTGCCACTGATCACATTCTGGGACTTAGTGTCTTCGGCTAGTTGTGGATGCCCTGGTCGTATTACGCCTACCATTTCTGGGATAATGAGCGTGAAGATACACTTTTGTTAACAAAGCCTTTTCTAACTAATTTAAATTAATTCAACGTCCCTCCAAACCATTCGAACGAGAATCAATAAAATCTTTGGACGTGGTTTGGACTTCCCCATCCGTAGCAAAAAGAAATTCATTAGAAAATTGGAACAACCACATTTTCTTTTTGTCACCCGACCTTGGAATCGAACCCGGGACCTTATGAAGTCAACTTCAACACCTGGACCGCTAGACCAGAGAGGCGATAGTTGTAACTATACCGAGCGTTTGTTCTGCAGGAGGTGTGGCGCTACCGCAGCAAGCCCGTGGAGGGGGCGCGCTCCAAACTGTAGGGGGGGGGCTAGTGGCACTCATATGAGATCATTCTTTACATAAAGCCTCATTTTACTTTTCTTAATTTTTTTTTCCGTCCCTGCTGTAAAAATCACAAGGGGGTTAAACGGTTGCAAATATGTCTAAATTAGCTTTAACATATTATAATGGGCATTAAATTAGATTATAGCAGAGGGATAAAGGGCACACATATCTTATTGTGGGTAAACAATAAAACACCAAATGGTTAAATGCTCTCAAACATGAGTCCTAGAAACAATAATTGGTCGTGGGACATGCTGATGTCAGCGCTACTCTATAGCGAGAAGTGCGCGGACACGTCTACTTGCGTGTGTGGCCTGTGGCCCGTGGACTGTGGCCTGTGGACTGTGGCCCGTGGCCCGTGGATTGTGGACTGGACTGTGCCGGGACAAATTGCGGCCGAGCTACACAGAGCACCGACACATCGCAAACTAAACAAGATATTGTTACATTATTCCGATTTAATTTTAAATAATTCAAAATTTGAATTCATTTCTAGAAATTGTTTGGTACATTTACAAAATTTGCCGATTTTTTAATATAACGTATAAGTATACTTACGTACCTACTTCAAATGTGATATTTGTAAATATTGTTAAAAATGAATTAAGTATTTTACACATTGTTATACAAAACTGGGCTGTGTAATATATTCTTTTGAATCACGTTTTGTAGTTTTATTAAATTTTACATCAGTCTTTATACAAATTTGGCATAAGGATTTGACTACCCCAACATCTGCTCGTGGAATTCACTAGCAATATGCATTCCTGGATTCAGTTAGACTAGCTACAGTTTTGCTTTGACCAACGAAATTGCACCAAAATAATCTGCTCACAGACGACGGGTATATCTCACCACCTAAAAATCTGTATCTTGTCTTATCTAAAGGTTGTAAGTTTATTTCAAATAATACAAAATTAAAACTTGTGCGTATATTCCTTCTAAATTTACATTTTGGTAATGTCGACTTAAGACTATATTAATTTGTTGTTTATCTTAAAATAAACTATATTATTTGTTCATTAAAATATATTTTTTAAAATATCTACAATTTAAATATACCCATACAAAGTTTTTCCCTAATATATACATAACAATAATTTACATTGATTACTACGTTTTCAGGCGTACGACTATCGCATCATTATTTTTATGTTTTCTCATTCAGGTATTTACTATTATTATATCATCATTTTTATTTGCATGCGTGTGTGTGTGTGTGTGTGTGTGTGTGTGTGTGTGTATGTGTGTGTGTGTGTGTTTACAATAAAAATAACTTCGCCTCGTGTTAGATTTTAGTTTTTTATTTAGACACGTCACAAGAATGTTTTTTTTTTATTGTGAGTACCAAATTCTAGGATACCAAACTGAGAAAATTAAAATGTAAATGCGACAATATGGGGTGTCGAAACACGCGAAATCAAGTTTGTTACTTGGTACTTAAAATAAATTTAACTTTCTACAGATATGTATGCAAAGAAAATATAACTTTAATATTTGAACTAACACATTTGATTTTAAAAGCGTTACCTAATTACTAAACAAATTTAACCCTATTGACACGTTGGTCAAACGGAACCCGTGAATAAAAGGGCGATCTCTTACGTTGTAATAAAATATTTATTTATGTATTAATAGATATATGTTGTTTTAAGCTATAAAGTTCCATTGTGTATTGTAGCCTATACATTTTTTTACGTCCAATAGTTTAATCCCGCCAGGGTGCTGATTATGTATCTCAGTTGCCAACTCAAAACGGAAAAGTGTACATCAAATGACGTCATTTGTGTTTGCTTTTTCTACTGTATATCTGTTGGTCACTGGAGATAACAAATATAAAACACGTCATTTGATAGATATTTGATGTACACTTTTCCATTTTGAGTTGGCAACTGAGATACATAATCATCACCCAGGTCTCGGTATTAAAACAGCTATCTAACCTCTTTTGATGTTTTAAATAGATACTTCATGTATGGATGAGATATTTCAACCCTTGACATTTTACTAATTATGGTGCCTGGACCATTTGGTTGAAAAAACTTGATCATGGACATTGCTTTTAGCCCCTTTTAATTTTGCAGCTATTTTCATGACACTATGTACACAGGTACAGGTAAGTAATGTAAATTACGTGGGTTTAGGTTTCCTATTAAAAGAAACACTTGTCTCATTAAAGTACAAACACCATCTAGATTCATGTCCTACAAAAAGGGGTTAGTTTTGGTAACTTTGACATCTGTTTTCATGACATGATGTTTTATAGGATTTTTAATTTTTATGACAACAGTGATATCCAAATCGCCACACTATGTAATCATAATTACTTTAAGTAAATAAGTTAATATAATCCTTATTTACCATACACAACAAATATTCAGTAAAATACAAAAATATTTTGAAATCATTAAAAAATAACTAAAATTGAACGTACATAACTAAATTGATAGCATAACTTTTCTACTTCATACCTACAAGTAGCAAGGGATGTTATGGATTCCAGTTTTGTATTGCCAAAAGTATTTTTAAGTAGGCGTCCAACACAATTTTTACTACACAACAACTTTAAAATTATCATTAATAAAAATAAGCTGAACGAATATTCACATCCATAGCATCCCAACAAGAATAAAATACCCACAGCATTACTGAAATTCGTCCAATAAGCTTTATTACTTATAAATAGCTAAAATTATTTACAACACTTCAAAAAAAGGAAATCTCTAAATAATAAAAATATTTTCCGAAATATCAAGACACTACGGTTGATAGATTAAACAATCACAGATTTCTTTATTTATTAAAATGTCAATGGGTAAAATTTTTTGCTGAAATAGTGGTCACAAGTATAGTTGTATTGTAATAAGAAAAGCTTATTGGACAGTGTTTAAATCGCCTTACATCTGTTTATATTTATTCAAAATCCAAACCAAGTAAGCGGTCAATAACTTAGTTTAAAACTGTGACAGGAGACTAGAAACGGTTCTATGTTATAGAAGAGTATGGTCTAGTGGAGCCTAAATACAACTAAAAATAATTATTTGGTAACTTATGCTCGTAATTTACACTGCATCAAAAATCTGAAAAAAAACAATATGAAATTAATTTTATGTTCATTTAATCACAAAATTTGTTAGTATTAAGTGGAAATGGTAGTTATCAATTAAATAGCTAAATAGTAATTAATTAAAAGAAAATATTTTGAAGTCGGATCACCATATTTTTAGATATAAGTACGTACCTACTAACATGAAATTCAAAAACTTCATAAAATTTATATTAAGGAAGTAGTACTGAATTTTTACAAATCTATATAACATAACAGCTGCTAGATTTGTATAGCTAATCCCAAAATCTGTTTTTTGCATTTAACTTCCAATGTTTCTTATCAATGAAAATAAATACAGCCCTCATTGTTTCTATTATTACAGTTTTCTATCAATTTCTTTAAAAAAACAAGTGTATGAGTAACAAATTTCTTAATAACAAGATGACCCCGGCATGCACAACTATGAAATTATCAAAGAACAAGTGTTGTTGGTGGGACATAATATATCTAAATGTTGTACCTAACATAATAAAATTGTATACCCATAAACCTTTAGTTTATTTTTCCATGCATTTGAACGCCTATCTCGATTACCTGAACTGAACACACGTTTTGTTAGTCACAATATATCACAAATGTTATGTTAAAATACATTGGGACACTCCTTCTATTTTTTAATTTTAACAATGTTTATGATATGTACAAAACTTACATTTAAAATAAATATAATATAACCTGTAAATATTATGTATGAATGGAATCAGGAAACTGCGAACAAAAAAACAAAATAGTATCTGAAGGGTACAGAGCGCTGTTTTAGGACTTTTTTTTCTTTTCTCCATCCGCACTGTATAAATATGTTTAGTTGTATTCTAGTGTGTATGTTTTTTCATACAAGATCTAGGCGATATTTACTTAAACCCAGATATAATATACTTATTGTAACATGATAACATATTTTCCTAAGTAACAAAAATCTTCCACAAAGTTATGAAAATGTAAAATATGCAGATAATATTACTTCAAGTATGTAAAATATATTCTATATGAATGTAAAATGTATACTGATTGTTGAGAACAAAATAATGAGAAAAAAGAATGAAAAATTATAAACATTTGCTTAAACTTGTATGATACCTAAATTAAAATGTACATGTTTATTTGTTCGATTTGTGCAAAAATGTTCTTCAACGTAAATTAAAATAATGTAACAACTAAAACAATTAGGATTAACACAAAAATTACATTTGTTTGATTTTTCAAATTTTGATCCCTGTAGAAATAGGTTTTGTTTTTGAAATGTATATAGCTTATAAGCAATCATGGTTAATTTAAAAGTAGAAGAAGTGCCCCGAACCCGCTCCCAAACATAAAGATTGGGAATAAAATTATTTACCTTATTGTATCAGTAAAGAGCTGTAAATATATTAAATGTGTTTATTTTTGTTAAATATTACATATAAATACCCCAATTTAATTGTTTGTACTTAATAAAAACATTATTGTAAGTAGTTTAAGGATAAATAGGTAGTGTTGCATTACTTCTACCGTCATTATGGTATATTGTTTAGAATTAATTTTATTAAATATCCTCGTTGTACGGTACGGTACGGTCAGCCCAGGTAACTGCATCACTGTCATTTTTTATTTCACTAACTTTGTATTACTACACTACACTATTTTTTATTATTACTACACTCGAGATTAAGTAAGTACCTATACAATAGTTTTCACATAGATACTAAGTATTTCTAAATCAGGAAAAACTTCCTGAAAACTACTTGAAAAATGATTTTTATTTACAATGACCTATAAGTACCCAAATATAAAGATATGGTATAGTTAATATGAAGTAATATTCAGTTACAATTAATTTTATGATCACATCTTCACGAAGCAAAATTAATGAAACAGTGGACAGAAATAAGAATGGAGCTTTACAAAAATATGGCCGATCCGTTAACTTCAGTTTGTAAAACACTGTCTTTGTTAAATTTAATTAACGCATTACTCTGTTAACAAAGATGCGTTTCTACAGTCGATAACTTTTCAACTTTATGCAAATAACATAAACGAAAGTTCTTTCAAAACATATTTGCTAGATATTTGCGATTACGTCTGATATCTATTAAATGTAAGTGGATCAAAAACGGCTAAAAACAAGTTGAAAAAATTAACTTTATAATTTTGTTTTATACTTTTTTTGTTTTAATTTTTCGGTATTGTTTTTATTTTCATATTCCGCTAAACTATTTTTTAATGGATATTTATTTGAAAGGTATGATCCCCCGTCTTAAAATCATAAGTAGGTACTAATTGAAATTGGAGAAGTAGATACCTATTGAAAATATCATTAGTTAGCACCTAACGATTACGGGTTGTTTAATAAATAGGTACCTAGGTAAACTAAAATCAGTGATAGGTACATATTTACTTTACCGACTGACCTGACCTCGTATCTGGTAGCTTTAATAAATTAAGTCTTTTTATCAATAGTTCGTTTCCACTGTAACTTTTTTTGGTGCAGATCAAATGACCAGCTCCAACAATAACCCGCGACTATTCGATTTGCGACAGACCAACAGTTCTATCCCACTACTTTGTCTATCACGGCAGTGGGATTACATTACATCCTGCTCTCACTCCCCTGACAATCCTTATTAACCAAATCTATTGAATCTCACTGTCAGCTGTCTCAACACAAATGAGAAAATTTGTCACATTTTTTTATGTAAGAGGTCAGCGAACAAGCGTTCGGCTCTCCTGATGGTAAGAGATAACCATGCCCTATGAACAAAATAGACGTTATAGGTGCGCCGCTGTCCTGTGACCCTGATGCTAGGCCAATTGTGCAAGTCTACCGGCTATTCTACCCTCCGAACGGGAATATGACAACATGTGGTCTGTAATAAGTATTAAATTTACGGCCGCTCTTTGTCCATTCAGCAAAAAGCTACTTGATTTCTAATCCAAATTGTAGTCTCTCGCTGGCACAAACACTCTTACGAACTCACCCTCGTGTTTTCGTTGGGAAGGCATGAAGTAGAAGTCTGGTTGTCTCCCACCTTCTCTTCCGTCTCTTTCTCTCCCTCCTGGTCCCCGCGGGAGAGATAAGCTGTTTGGCTGGTGGTCTATTCTACTTGTAGGTTCACCACTGTAAAAAATATTGTCTAGTTTAGAAAATTTTATATAACAAATATTACTTACCTACACCGTTAACCGTTGGCACTTGCCTAGTTAATAACTTTGTTGTTAATTATATTTTCTTGAAAACCTTGCTTTTGCATAGTTAAAGTTTAATGGGTATTTTATAAGAAGTGTCAGAAATTATCTCAATTGGAATTGACATGATAATCGTTCAACCAGTGTAAATGCGAAATAGGTAGACCGAAGCCTCATTTTGTGATATCCTTATTCTTTACTTATAATTATTCTGTGACCCCTGCAACTTGAAAATTGTTTTAATAATTAGTTCATCATTAAGCAATCATAATTCAATTAAAATAACCATCGTCCGTGGAAAGTGTTAGTATGGTATGTAAAAATATTTTGGTTTGACATAATTTGCCATTTTGCCCATCAATAAATGTACCATCCTGTATGTAGTAGTATGTGTGTAGGAAGTTTAGAATATATTCTATTAAATATATATTATTTGGTTGAAAAAAGTCGCCTCTGTGGTCGGTTCAGTTGTTAGATTTGACTGCCTGAGGTCCCAGGTTCGAATCCCGGGTCGGGCTACAAAAAGAAAATTGGGTTTTTCCAATTTTCTAATAAAAACAAACGTTGCTCGGGATTGGAAATGTGCCCGGTTGGCGATAGGCTTGCCATATATCACATTGTAGGACTTAGTGTCTTCGGCTAGTCGTGGGTGCCCTGGTCGTGCCTCTGTCTACCGCTTCGGGGATATGGAAGTGAAGATACTTTTTTTGGTTGCAAAAAGTACTGTATGTGAAAGTAAATAAACCATACATTAACACTATTAATCAACACTATAAGAAGAAAAATAGATCTGTCATTTGTGTTAAAACCCAATAAGTCTATAGACTATACCTCCCATAAGATTAATAGAATTTACAAAGAAAAAAGTAGATATAATTTGCAACTGATAGGTGGTGACAGAACTTAATTCTGAAATATATTTCCTATCTTTTTTTTATTTAAAATTTTGGTTTAAATGACAACGAAACTTTGAGAGAGATTCCGCACTACGTCCGATCCGAATCCGACCCGAACCCGTGAAAATAAGGTCCGTTGCAACCGTAGAACTATTTCTATGGTAATTTACGCACTAGATCCGATCTTCGTCATCCGATTTGTTTCCGTCATTCTAGAATTTCCATTCCGGATTTTTGACGGACCAAAGTAGGCATAGTATTTGTATGAACACTCGCGCACTGCGGCCGAATCAAAGCCAACCTGCATACGAGCAGAGAGAGAGAGCGGGGAAACTACCACTATCTGGCGACTGTTTAAATAAAATAAAATATGTGTCTGTATGAGTGTATATTATATTTACATACACAATGAGATGGATATTTTTTTATTTTATATTCTAAGGTTACGCGCGCACTGGTGACTTGGCTATTACCATATCAGTAGCTCAAATGATCATGTATGGTCAAGTATCCGTCGGCTTGAGACGGAAGTTTATAGGTTAAGTATATAGGTAAATTTGTAGAAGTATACTATGTATCTTAGTTTTCGTATATTTATTATTATCTTGATTATATACTGTCATGGCGATTCTCATATTTCCTGACGTTTCCTGGCGTAAAACTGCGTACTCATTTTAGAAAGCTCCTTTTAATCGTCGATCTTGCGACTTGCAAGAGGGGTAGCACCTAAAAATCTTTACGTCTTCTGCGTCTGTGAAAGGACTCATGGTATTTTCTAGGTATATGTATTTGACTTACTGTATAAAAAGAAATGATAGTAAAATAATTGTAATAATTAATAACAATTATATTAATTAAAGATATGTTTGCCGAGGAGTTTGTTTCGCCATTTCTTCTCCTGTCTGGCTAGGTTTGTAAACGGTGGTATTTTACGGTAGACAGTGTTAAATTTAAATATAGTTTAAACATTTTTGGCAATAAATAATTAAACTAGTTATTCATATAAATAATTGGCTTAAAAGTTGAAGTATATGTATTTAAATAACATTTTTTTTATAAATTTTAAAATATTTGTACACCAAAATATGGTAGAGTGTAAATAAATTTTATTTTCATTTTTCATTTCATGATCAACGACGTGAACACTGCTATGACTCCGTTTATAATGACGTAATTCGATCCGAGTTTTCACGGGTTTGAATCGAATTAGTGCGTAAGCAATATCCGAATTCAGTCCGAGTTTTCTAGACCAATATTTTCACGGCCTCGGATCGGATGTAGTGCGGAATCTCTAACTGCGATTGTCTGAAATTTAACTTTTTCATTATTGATATGCATAATGCCATCATATTCAGTGTTCTAAGCAAGGTATTAAACATGCAAATAAATATAGCAAATAGATTTTATATACAAATAAGGACCTATATTATCAAAATGACAACAATTGCAAAAAGTGAAAAAGATCCAGTCCAAGCTTCACAGTGAAATGTGCTAATTTTAGTTACTTGTAAGGTATAGAAATATCAGTGTATTTACCTATCTCAATATGGCAGTTAATTCAAGTTATTTTAGCCGACTCTAAAAGAAGGAGCACGTTCTCAAATTTCCTGCCGTTTATAATGGTTCTTGATACCAAAGTGGTCCTGTATTAGTTTTATTATGACCCAATTAGTTGTTTTTGTGTTATACCAGAGATTATATGTATATTGTATTTGCTCTAACCTACAATTCCAATTTTCAATTCTCGTAATATAGAAATTCAAGAGTAACCCCTACAGGTGTTTAACTTTTTCTTTTCAATACTTAATAGTAGGGTTGCTGAGGATTCCTCTTCCGCTTCCTCATAATGCGGAAGTTCCGCAATATTTTGAGTTCCTCAATCGTTACCGCATCCTCATAAATAAAAGTAAAAAAATCCTCTTCCTCTATCGCTTTCTCAAAATCAAAGAGGAATTTATGAGAAATTTTTCTGCGCATACACTGCGAAAGATTGTAGATTCAATTATAGCCGAAATATAGTAACGATGAAATTGAAAGTTTACCAATAGGAGAGGGATGCGAGGTACTAAAGTTACTATTAAATAACTGCATTAAATAAATAATACGCATGAAGAAAGCCTTCTATGGTGGAAAAATAATCTGATATATTCGGAGCATTATGGAGCTGTACGGCATTATGCATTCCATATTTTTTTTTAATATTTCAGTTTTAAATACTTACGTAGCGAAGCACGTACCGGGCCGCTAGTTTTTTATAAAAATATACCACTCTTTAATTAATTTTGATTATTAGTAGGTATTCAATTCTTTTACTTTTGATTATTAATATTCGAATCAATTAATTAATAAAGAAATAACGACTGCATTTTATTATCATTTCAATTTCAAAATGTAATTTCACTCATCTTTTTTTGTGTGCGTCGTGTGTTGTACATGTTATTGAACCGATTTTGATGATTCTTTAATGTGTGTGTTTTGAGAATGGTTTAGATTCATAGTTTGGTTTACTAGAAAAGCCCTATTAATTGATTTTTCTGTATGTAGGTACCTAATTATGTACACAAAGGATAGCAGCTTTTGGGTTGGATACGCTAGTATTTATAATTTCCTAATTCCTATCACCCTCTTTCTCTTCCTCATCCGCATCCTCTTCCTCAAAAAATATCCCCTTTCTCTAAATTTGTGTGTGTCAATTCCTGTTCCTCCTCCTCTTCCTCATAATCACTTCCTCAACAACCGTACTTCGTAGGTGCACTTGAATACCCTCACTATAGCAATAACTTTCGACGTTTTTCTTCTTTATTCATACGACTAGCAAAAACATATCTCGTATTTAGGATCTTTACTATGGTAGGTATTACATTAGCAATACTGTTACCGCATAAAACGAATTAAAAAAAACAAGGTATACCTAGTAGTTACTGTTAAAATTATGCGCTTCGGCTTTACACTTTAGACTTTTAGTTTTAAATTGGCTGACCTAATCTAAATTTAAGCGAAATGATTAATTATGTAATAACAACTCTAACATAGATATCTCTAAAATACATTCGGATTTCCGAAGTTTAACGAATATAGCCGAAGCGCATAATTTAAATAGTACCTACTACTGTTATTTTGAAAAAAATATTAGTTTCAAAAAGTCTAAATGTGACAGAAAAATCAGCCACCTGGAACAATTACTACAGAACATCAACATCTTAATATTTATGACATATTTTTGAAGCAGGAGAGGAGGGTTGCATACTAGTGCTATTTATAACAGAAAAACAATTTTATAGTTGTTTTTATAAGTAGCCCAACCTATCCACACAGGATAATTAACGACAAAAGAAACCAGATTTAAATAACTTTATAACCATCTCTCGCAAGAAATAGTATTTTTAATGCAATGAAGTCACGAGATGGTTATAAATTAAAAAAATCCTCTTTTTTAAATTATTTATTAGCAAAACAAAACACATCAGAAAAGAAAAAATAAACTACAAAAAGTTCTCACCTTCGACCGTGACAGGACTCGAACCTGCAATCTTCGGATCCGAAGTCCGACGCCTTATCCATTAGGCCACACGGTCATGACATTAGTGTTCAAAAGTAACGTCGACCTATTATGTCCTTTTATGGTACGTATTGTAATCTTGTTTAAAAAAATAATAATTCCTATTTGATAGAAGAATACTTCAAAAAGAAAAATCCATACTTAAATTCAAACAAAATCATTTAATTTACAATTTCCCACTAAAATCTCCTATACTATTTTCCTTTAGTCATCTTATCACCTGTGTACGGATGGAACAATTGCACTAATTTTTGTTGTTGTGTATTTATTATTATGTTATTATCTGAAATGTAAGTACCTATCTGAATATTCATGTTATAGACAAGCAACGTCTGTCGAATCGGCTAGTAAATAATAAGTATAAGTATGTACCTAACAATATGGGTTTACATTACCTATTTTATCTGATTGTACCTACCTATGGAAGTAGGTAGTATCTAATTGATGAGATACAAATGACAAGTGATCGAGGAAGAGAATGGGCGTGGACTTAGGACTTTAGACAGAAGAAATATATTGGTGTGGTGAAGCAGGTGTTATAAATTGAATAGCAGAATTGTATAACGCTACAGGAGAAGAGATGGAGGTACGTTGCTACAAAAGACTAACATAATAATTATTAATAGTTGAAGTCTCAGCGCTAGGATCATTAGGTAGTTAATGTGATAGCCGGAGTCTACACCGATTGCATTACCTGGTTATGTTATTTAATTTTTTTTATGATATTAGAAGGTAAACAAGCAGACGAATTTCCTGGTGGTAAGAAATTCTCACCGCCTAGATACACCAAAGGCGGTAACCTGACGCCGGAATGTTCGACTTCGAGCAAAAGTAAGTTTACCGGCTAATTTTTCTCCGAGCCGGAACAGGTCAAAGGCAAGCGTTGATGTTATGGCAGCAGGAATAGGTAAGGTGGTGATACTAATACGGGCTAGTCGTTACGAAACTCTACCACCTAGTTAGATGTCATGTTGTTAGTGACGGTAAGCCTATAATCGACTTTTACGAGCTGCTTGGCAGGAAGGCAGATGGTCTATCTGCAAAGTAGCCCGGACCAATGCGGGGAATATATAGGTAGGTAATTCAAAAAAGTCCCTGGGGGTACACGACGGGGAATACAGTTTATTTAAATTATACTAAAAAACGTTTCATAACCAATTAATAGGTATATTCTAATTTGACAATTCTCTTTTCTATTCTGACATTATTACTTTTTTTAAGTTAGTTTGTCCCTTTCTGGGGCTGGCTAAGACCTTTAGGCCATGCTGCCACGTCTTCCGTATTAATTAATTCTTATACAGTCAGTAGTCACATGTCTTCCGTATTAATTATTCTTATAATCATTAGTCACTATTTACAATGTCACGTCAGGGTCTTGAGTAAAGCGGTGGTCACTTTGTACAAGCTCACTTTGTTAGATTTGGCAGCAGCGAGGAAATTCACAATACACTAATTTCTTCATGATTTTTCACTTCACTTCACTTCTCTTCACTGAACAAAATTGTACAAAATGCCACCAAAATTAACAAATTTAACTGAATATAAACACGAAATTTAATAATTATAAAAAAAATAACGACCATCTTCTCTTACGATGGCGTCGAAAACTCATTCTTTTTTAATATTGTTCGCTTCGAATTATTTTTTCTTCTGGCTGCAGTCAGTAGAGTTTGCATAGTTATGAAACTCTACATTTGTGCGATACTTTAGTGAAAAATTTAGTTTATTACTAAGTATTTTCTCTGCTATATAGACTTGACGGTTTTTTTTCTATACCTAGTCTAGTAGATCAGCGTAAACGTAAGAAGTTTACTACATGAGGTCCCGGGTTCAACTCCCCGGATCGCGTAAAACTATACTTTACGGTTTTTTTTTATAACCCAGTAGATCAGCGTAAGCTACACTACAATATGAGGTCCCGTGTTCGACTCCCCGGGTCGCGTACTTCCAAACGTGTTTTTTTTAATTTCCTAATAAAAACAACGTGTTGGATTTGATAAATGCCCGGTTGACTATCACCACCTATCACATTGTGACGAATTGTGGACGCTAGTTAGTAGTGTACTCACCCGTAGTGCGTGCGGGGCCGCTGCAGCGAGCGCGTGTCGCGGTAGTACTGCGCGGCGCTGTTGGGGGCACGCGCGGCGCCGCGCTGGCTGCGGCTCGTCGTCGCGTACCCGCTCGTCGGGGCTCTGTCCGTCTGACCGTTCGCCGGGCCTGCACACGACACGCGTTTCAGGATCTTATCCAATGCCGGCCGTAAAATTTACGGCGTCCATTAAATGCAATATGAAAAAGGCGATAAATAATTTACTTAATGAATTTAGGAAAGTTACCAGTAGGCCTCCTTCGATGAGCACAAGGGCGCCTTTTGTGACTGGTGGCCAATTTAGGACGAAATCGTTCAAGAGGCGTAAGTAGGTAGGTATTAGAATATAATTTTATTAGATATTATGTCAGGACAATTACTGTAACCGCTTGCCATCATGTGACCTGTTAAGCTTTGGCCTCGTGATCCGTACGTACAACCAGTCAGTACGTATGGAAGATATGATTGATCGTATGGAAAATATCTTGAAGCGTGGTCTCCTGTTCGGAATGCGTACTGCGACAGAGCAAAAGTCCTTTCTCGATTAAAATATTATTAAATTTAAAAGTTTTGAAAAATTATATTTTTGGCAAATACTTAATCACTTAGAGATAACATACATTTTATATTAAAACTAAATATTGCAGTTATTGCTTTCTTCTATGACTAACCACTAAAAAAATTTACAAAATAAAGCAATATGACCTTCCAAATGTTTTCAGACATACCTTTATGTCCATTAGCGGCTGTCTTGGCTCCCTTGTGGTTCGGTGACATTGGCGATAGCGGCGACAATGCGCTGGTCGGCCTGGGGGGCGGGGGG